>DWLI01002518.1:0-13086 GCA_018249915.1 Cecropterus dorantes dorantes
TAATACTTCACGCTAGAAATAAGTGTGGCGGTGGTACTTCCCCGGTCGAACTACACTGGTTCTACCACCTTGTAAATTCTTAGTCATAGACACCGAATTAGTTGCCTTTTCAGACTTATTCACGCAGTTATTACATAATCGATTTTAATAAAGCATAAGTCTACTCTAGAATACTTTTACAGTCAATTTTTTTTTATTATTTAACATTATTAAGTTTTACTTCTGCCGTGTGTAAATTGCACATACATACGTTTTTATTCTTTCAATTTCGATTTCTTTCTATCGTCATTTACATATTACTTTTTTAAATATTTTTGATATTCGGGCAGTCCACAGTCTTAAAATTAAATTATAAGTTCAGACACTACTAAAATTGCAATTCTAGCAACTTAAAACATGAAACCTTTAGTCAAATCTACATTATCAACAGGTATTCGCATATTTAATGTGTTACTTTGAACGAGCTTCCACGCACAGCTCTAATTGAGCTTGAGCGTGAGCTTAAAATGGCAGCATGTCCTTATTTGTCCAAAAACAAAGTTTTGTTTTACGACTAGTTTTAATGTTTTTTGTCTGCCAACATTGGCTAATTTAGCTAACGGATGAACTAATTTTAATGTACTTTAGGAGTGTCTACACAATTAGAACTATGAGTGTAAGAGCACGAGCTTAAAATGGCAATTTTCAAAATCGTGCTACCTCTGGAAATTCAATTTTACTTATTTACTGATATGGAAAAGTGCCAGTGATATCTGACAGCGGGAAATTATATTCATTCCATGCAAGGAATATATGTAGGCACTCACGGGTCCAATCGATCCCAACTTTTCACAGCTATTCCTCAAATGTATCCTTATAAGTGTAACCTAAATTGATTTTATTATTAAGTTCACATAACTATAAGTGTAAAACGAGTAAACTTTTCGCAATATTTATTTACCTACTATGTAAATGTTACACG
Organism: Cecropterus dorantes dorantes; assembly: GCA_018249915.1. Taxonomy (NCBI): domain Eukaryota; kingdom Metazoa; phylum Arthropoda; class Insecta; order Lepidoptera; family Hesperiidae; genus Cecropterus; species Cecropterus dorantes. Next base: position 962 of record DWLI01002518.1, read on the forward strand.
TGTGTAATATTAATGTGTCTTACGATATTAACTAAAACTATCTATACGACGACCCGCGTGGCGGAGCGGTTACAACACCGGTGTGACGCGCAGTGGGTTCCGGGTTCGATTCCCGGCAGGACAAACATCTAAATGATGAATTTAGAATTCTGTTCTGGGTCTGGGTGTTTGTGTATTCGTCGTTGTGTGTCCATGGCACCCGCGCCTCAGGAGAAAATTCTAGTGTGGGGCTATGAGTGTAGAAAGCGTGTGTGTGTAGAGAACGTCTGCTGGAATCAAACGGTGATATACTTTGCAATATATTGTTATTGACTGTTGTTTACAAGGTTTTCGGTACACACGGAGAATGGTTGATCATGTGAATCAGTTTACTGTTTTGTTCAGGCTATCAGTACCCTGATAAATGTTAATTAGTTTCGCATGGACGTGGTCGTCACAACCTTAGGTTTTTTTCTATCATCAGTGCTACAAATCATTGTTACTTTAACCGTTATTGGTATACATATGGTAGTACGAGTATGGTTTGATCGGAGAAGTAACACCTTCACAGCTTATCAATAAACTGGACGGCTGCTCTGATCTTGATATATTTAACACAAATCTCAAATTCCTTACAGATGTCCATGGGCGGCAGTGACGTCACGTGACGGCACTTGTCCTTATGTGAACTGAATGCTCGTTATTTGCTATTTGAAACTAACAACAAAAATATTAAAATTTTAAAACTACTTAACTAAATAATATTCTTAAATACATTTGTGAGTTTTTATTAGTTACTAGCGGTGCCCCGCGGTTTCACTCGCCACAAAGAAAAAAAACAAACAAATATAGTGTGATGTTATATAGTCTATAGCCTTCTTTCATAAATTTCCTATTCAACACAAAAATAATTTCATCAATCGATTTCATCAATTCGAACCAGTAGTTATGAGATTAGCCTGTTCTACCAAACAAACTCTACTGCTTTATAATATTAGTATAGATTATTTTAGTCTTAAAGTTTTCTAAAATTTAGAGTAGTCTAAAATACGAAAATAATGGACTATAATGATATTATCGCGGAATTTATACATTTTAATATGTATGTATGGGTATCCACCCACGATATGCGGTTTTTGATTTATTTAATTTATTTAATTTCTGATTACGATATCCCGACGAAGTTCCACGGATTTTAGTCACGACGAAAGATCGATATATCGGCAAAAATAATTTCCTAAGCTACATATCGTAATACCCAATACAAATGAAAGTGCTTTTAAAAATACTAACATCAAATACTTAATACTAATACTTATTACGAATTTAATATCAAAATACTTTTTTTTGAAACTTAAAAAAGTCTAAGCAATGAGCTTACTAAAACAATGTTTATTCTGAAACGATTAACTTAAAAACAGAGCTATATTACACAATACAATCACGTTTAAGTGTTTAACAGTATTGTCTATTTTAAATCTGGTACAACTTTTTAGGAAGTCCAATTAAGAGTGGCAAGTGAAACAACGGCTCTTTGTATCCGAAGGCGAAACCGGTGCCATTCAGAGTTTCGAAATTTAGAAGGTATCGCTAATCAGATCAGGCACGAGAAGCGTAAATGGCCACAATGGTTTGCATTTAATTGGTACATCTTCTTAGAAACGAAACTTTAATATTTTCTTCAGCAAATAATTGAAATACTTACACAAAAACTCTACCAAATAAGCTGGTACTAATTTCTTGAAGTTTTCTTTTTTGTTTGCAACCGTGTTATCCATTACGATACACAATTACAATTTTAGATGTTGAAAAATTATTTCGGTTCATTAAAAATATATTGTTTCTTTTCAGATATATGAAACGCCAGAGACAACACGTCCGAAGAAATGGTCATCGAAGCTAAAATTGAATACCTCAGGAAGCACAAAATCATCAGAGAAGTCACCGGAGAGTCCATATATGTATGGCACGATCGGCCCTGGGGGATCATCTTTGTCCAAATCAATGAAGTATGCTGAGACTTGGCTTTACGGGTCAGTGCGGACCCAAACACCACCTATCAGGCCCAGTGTATTCTCAGCGTATCCTGAAGTACCTGGGCCTGTTCTTATTAGCACTCCTCAAAAACCAACACCACACAACTACGCTGTTATACTATGTTCCTGTCCTGAGTATCTTAACGGTACCAAGAAAACCAGCTCTACCAAAGTCAGTATATGTAAGAAATGTAAAGGATCTCGATTACCGTTAACAATAGCTGAAAGTCCACGGCTGCTAGTTGGTGGTACAGTTAGAGGTCCACAAGTTAGTCGTGATGCTGGTTTATTAAGGGCTGGTACTGTCCGTGTCCAAAGTTCTAAGGCGAGGCCAACAATACTCAAGCCAAACGGAGAAGCAGATCCATATGATTTGATGCGCAGGAGTAGATTAGCTCCACCACATGAAACTCGTATTGGAAGCCAGTTTTCTACTACCAGGTCTCGTGCTAAAAGTATCAGTCCTTGTAGAGTAAAAACTAAAAAAGCGAGTCCAGAAACCCTTCGTAAGAATCGCAGTAAGTCAGTAAGCCGTGTTAATGAACTATGGGTAGATGAAGAAGCATCACCAAGTACTCCAACTGATTCTAAAAAGTCCATACTTTCTTGCGACATTAACCCGTATGACTTAGTGAAGTCAAGTGGCAATTCGAAATCGATGGTAGAGATTGAATTCGATGATGACTATGGCGATGTATTGCAAGAATCTCTTAAAAATAATAGGCAAAAAAATAAAGCCTCACCTGATTGTAATGTAAAAGCAATAGGCGGGCAAAGAATAAGAGTGTCAAATGAATCTAATAAGTGTAGTGGAGAAGAGGCTTCGGTCTACGATCCTGTAAACTATGATCTCAAGAATTATGATTTTAAATCTCATGATATGTCTTCCGCTTTGTCCTTACCAAACATTAAAAATGAAAGTAAAAAGATAATATCATTAAGTAAGAATAATAATAAAAAAATAATCAACGTATCCACCTCAAATCGTACAAAACAAAAGAGCGTTTCACCAAAACGACCACCGAGAAGAATAAGGAATATGAAGACAGATGATGATAGTGAAAGTGATAATCAAAAATTTTCTGATAGAACTTTTAACAGAAAAACTGCAAATGAAACTTCGCGTTCCAAATACAAAAATCAAAATACAGACACTATAAAATCTATTTTGAAGAAACCTAGAGCCTATGATTCGAGCGAAGTAGATGTCAAAGTTGATACTTCAGAAGATTCCTCAGAAAGAAAACGAGTACACTCATCACAATTTTATCTTCCTAAACCAAAAGATAAAGGCATGATTTCTTCCCAAAATATTTTACACAGAAAGCGTGTACAATTTCTTGTGGAAAAAGAAGAAGAGACTACCGAGATTTATACCGCTGAGCTTAATCTTCAAGATACAGTAATAAGAGAACCTCCTCATATTATTACTACAGAGGTTGAGGAAGACGTAATTGCTGAAGGAGATATAGTAAGTAACAGCTTGAATGAATCGTCTGAAATAAATACCACAGATATTGAGGAAATTCAAAATGTTCCTGAATTTGAAGAAAAAAATCTACTACAAGAAGAACCTCGAATTGAGTTTGTTCCACGAGAAGATCCTATAACTTTAACCAGCAACACCTCCAATGAAGTTGACATTGAAAATAAACCGAGCAATAGTGAAGGTATTTATTGTTTCTTATTGTTGTTTCTTTTTTAACAGTTTATATGTTGCAATCTATATCTGATAACTTTTTTCTTTGTTACAGATAATAATATACCAAAAATACCGATCCTCCGAAGATCAGAATCTGAGCGATTAACATCAACAATTTCTATTTCCCCTCCAAAATTCTTAGACACCATGGCACTGCGCTCTAAAAGCAAACATGGACACACAAGTCAAGTATTTCTTGAATCTGTTACTGAAACAGATTTAAGTAACCGAATTAAAGTTGAAAATGAGCAAAAACATCAGCCAGAGGAAATTCAACCAGCAATATATAACAATGATATTGATTCAGGAAATCTCAGCGATAGCAGTGAAATAACCAGAACAGTATTGCAAAACTTAAGATGTGGTATTATAGAATCGCCTGAACCACCACCAAGACATAAAGCAAAAGATCGTACAAAATCTAAAAAGCACAATTATGTTAAAACACGATTTGTCCGTAACAATTCATCGAGTTCCACAAGCGATGAATGGTCAGATGCAAATGATGGAGAACAAAAAACAATTTTGAGAGTAAAACAAATTGATTCTGATGATACGGACGAACCGAGGATTAGACATAATATATTAAAAAGCATGGAAAATGAGCCTAGAAAAACATCCATACAAATAAACGGCACCGAGTGCTACTCTACAATGAATGTAAGCAGTGACATGCCTATATATTTATCTTCAGTCGTAGTTAACGACGATTTCGGAAATACTTGTAACACATATCAAACTGGGACAACAGTAACTATTAGCGTGGGAAATCCACAAAATGAAGTAAAAAAATCAAAAAGTCAAATCTACATCGGTGCCACTTTTCCTGAGGTATCCCATAGAAAAGAAGAAGCAAACACTTATGAAGATTATTACAGCGATGGTACTACATTGACGAATTCATTTAAAGATAAGATATCCGCAGATATGTCTGCTATATTAGGTGATCCAGTGGAAGCCGTAAAAAGAAATTTGATTCCGCATGTTTGTGGTAAAAAAGATGACAAAGTACTAACACAAAATAGTACCGGAGCAGAAGATACATCAGAAAAACAGAAGGAAGAGGCAGATGGAAATTTTGTGACTAAACTTTTCAATGATCCCTTCTTTGGACATTTAGCGGAAGGTCTTGATAAAGGCCTCGTAAAGAAACTAATAGAAAATTCCCTGATAAAACTACAAGAAACTAAAAATCAGGAAGGTGCCGAAAACAGTAAAATAACTATAGAAAAACTTATCGAAAGTTCATTGAAGAGCATGAAAGATGGAGTTTCAAAAAATGTGAATAACATAAATGGTATTCAAAGTAATGAGGGTAATAAAGAAGCTGTTGTCAACGTCAATGCTAGTCCAGACAATGACGACAATGGCTGCTCTGCTCCCTATGAAAGTATGGAGTACGAGAGCGGTGCAACAGGTGTGTTCTCAGACCTGGAACCAATGTCCGACTGTTATAATGCATCAGCAAGTGAGCTGTCTACAGAAGATGATACAAACTCAACGCGATCGAAATTTTACCAAATGCTGGTGGATGCCGCTATTTGTGACATTGAAACAGCAAATAATACAGATGACGATCATCATTATGAATCGATTCGACTTAACAGTGATCCTATATATGAAGAGATAGGAGACATGCCACCGCCTTTACCGGTCAATCCGCCACCTAACTCTCTGCTGCTACTCGACGATGAACGACGCAGTGGATCTCGTTCAATATTTGAAGGTGCATCGAAGTACGATATTTTATCATACTTAGTAGATGCCAAGGAACGAGGTATTGATGATGAAGAAACATATATTACTAACTACGCCAATGATAGCGAGTCATCAGCAATTTTGGATGAGTCCAAAGAAAAAAGTAATACAGAAAACCCTAAAACTCACCTAAGTAGCAATACGAGTCAGTTATCTCATACGTCTGATTCTAGCGAAGATAACTCCTTGATAATCAATAACGACAGTATAGAGAAAACACTTTTAAGTAAAAAGTCTTCAGCAGAAATAGAAAGGAACGACTCTGGTGTTGGCTCAGAAACTAGCAAGTCGTCAAGGAGTAGGCTTCAAGGAAAAATATCACCTTGCAGTACAATCACTGATAAAGATACACCAATTCATCTTTGTGAGGATTGTGATTCTGCAGTTGAAACACAAGTGACAGAACAAGGTAAGTTATTATGAGCATAACAAATTGCTTAATGTGCCTCAAATATATTTAAATTAGTAAATAAAAATATATTTAATTTCACAGGTTCAATTTATGCCCCGCTTGTATGTCGCAAATGTGCCAAAAAGAGGGCTGAAAGAAAGGAAATAATCACTGAAATCGTGGAAACTGAAGAGAAATATGGTCGTGACTTGCAAATTATTCTTGAAGAATTCTACAAGCCAATGTTAGTAGCGGGTCTTCTAACTCAAGAACAACTTAGTGCTATATTTCTGAACGTTGAAGAGCTGATAGATAATAATCAAGTTCTTTCTGAAAAACTAAGGGATGCACTTGAAATTGCTGTAGAACAAGGAGATGAGGTAAATATAATAATCAATCTCTACATATTACTCGTACAATCATAGTACACTAAAAGTCTCTAGTCTAAAAGTTTCTAGTCATTTAAGGTAAAATTACTTTAATATATTTTGTTTGCCATGTAATGTTATCGTTTAAGATTTAACACTTATTAAGTATTATAAAAATAATAAGGAATTTCGTTTTGTTCCAAAATCTTGATTCTAAGACATATAATATGTATATTTTTCAGGACTTACTAACGGTCAACGTTGGCAAGATCCTTTTGGAGTGTTCAGGTATGCTGACAGCGTTCCAATCGTACTGTGTTAAGCAAGCTGGTGCTGCACTTCTTCTAGCGGGTCTCGAGAAGGAGAAGGAATTGCTCAGAATATTCTTACGTGTGTCCCAAATGGAAAACACTGTTTTGAGACGGATGAATCTAAATTCATTCCTAATGGTTAGTTATTTTCTTATATATATCATATTATATGCTAAAACGTGACGATATTTAGACGATATCTAATATAGGTACCTACCTAAATTTCTCATTATTATCTCGAAAATGTTTATGTCTACTACTCTAGTGTTAATTTCGCAGTAAGGCAACTTTGTTATTAATCATCCGTCTTCCTTCGGAAGAGAGGTTATAATAATTATAGTTTTATATCAATTATTTATTTGAACTGATTTCAGGTACCTGTCCAACGTGTGACGAAATATCCGCTTCTTCTTTCTCGTCTATACCGAGCGACGGCGTCATGTGCGACAGAGAGAGAAGATGTTAAAGGAGCACAGCGATGTGTGGAGTCCCGGCTTGAAGAAATAAATGCTGCGGCTGCAGCAGCGGCGGCGGCTGCCAGGGATGTACCTCTGTGGCGAAGACTTGCAGCGGCTCGAAGAACAGCCCACGATCTTCATGTTGCTGACATTCGACTGAGAAAAATGGCCGTCGACGTCTTAGATTGGAATCACGATGACGCCAGGTGGGCTCACTTTCAACTTAAACATTAAATCTCCTGTAAAAGTTTGCCACAAAACATTTTGGTAATGAAATGCCTAATTACCAAACTTTTGCTACCCTTTGTATACTCGTTATCAGTAAATTACAACGTGGATTTTCATAAACTTTGGACATAATTCACATTATAATTGCAGTAGTACAACAACAAAAATTTTACGAGCTATCTGATACCACTTTAGAATCAGGATTTAATTTTATCATCGCAAATATGTTGAGCCTTTCGGTTTGCCTTATTTTCGGTGTTTCATTGTTACGGTTGGTTATTTTTTAATTTATTCCTTTTATTTACATGTCGCTTGATCAAACATTTTAGTTTGGTCCCTTGAAAAGTTGAAATGTTTTGGCAATTTGTGAACCTGGTAGACTTATATCGGCGTCTTTTATAGTTAGGTATAAATTATATTCATAAAATAAGCATAATGACGGAATATTATAGTGCATGAACACATCCTCTATTGCTAAAAGAAATCATAAAAATATTACAAGCCATTTTCAATTACATCTTAAACAATCAATATCTATACTTATCATTGGAATGGAAAATATTTTATTATAATGTTTATTATTGTTTTGAAAAATTTTAATTAATTTCTTGTTTAATTTGATGATTACACATTGTCAACCATAATAGTATTATTTGATGTAATTTAAATGAACATAACATTATTAAAAAGTGTTGTATCATAGATGCAGGTTTAGAATGTAGGTATTAAAACATACAGTAACAAATGCTATGCTCTCGAAGGCTACTTAATGCTGGAGCTTTACATAAAATGTGTAAAATAAAATAAATTCCAATAGGGCTCAAAACGGATTGTTTAAAATCTTCGTGAAGTTTGTTAATTAGTTAAATAAAATTAAAAGCGTATGAAAAGTACAAGATATTGCTTTAAAATAACTTTTATTTTTCTGTCATGAAAAATGCTCCAGAATAAAAATACAATAAAATAATAAAAACAAATACAAAAATATTGATCGAGATAATAATAAAGATAATTATTTGCCTATCTAAGGTTCGCAATGGAGGGCAAATTGCTCTTCACGCAGCCAAATGACAACAACTGGCGGAAGGGACGCACCATCAAGCTGATGCCGATCAACGCCCTTTTGGTTACTAATGGAAAGGTTAGTTTGTGTAACTGTTATGAATTCTAATATAATTATTCATAATATAAGTACAGTCACGAGCATAAATCTGAGACTATGAGCACGTCAGCAAAAATATCTGAAATTAACAGGCAGCATAATAAAATGACGTCAAAGTAATATGATGAACATGTACATCAATTGATTGTGACTATCGCTCGCAGAATTTCAGAATAATTTCCACTTCCATAGTCATATACTTATGCTCGTGACGGTACCTATATCTTATCGAATCATATCATATAGAAGCATCATATTATTTTTATCTATACCAATGTGAATTTCTCTAAAGTTAACGCTGTCTACGATTTCTTAATAATAGCACATACCTGTGTTCGTAGTATGTTTAATTAATCACTATACTAATTAATATTATAAAGCAGAAGAGTTTGCTTGGTTGAACGGGCTAACTTCAGAAACTACTGGTTCGAATGTAAAAAATCTTTTTGTATTCATTTATCGAGGAAGGCTACAGGCTATATAAAATCATGCTATGTTTGTTTGTTTTTTTTTTCTTATTTTGTAGCAAGTGAAATCTCGTAGCACACTTAACTATACCACCTTTACCAGATGTCAATTTAATCTAAATATTTAACTACTAATTTAACAAATCAACCAGACTCGTTAATTCATGGAATCATCAGTCATTAAAACATTTCAGCCAACGATTGCCCACAAAACGAACGAGATCCGAGAGACGAGAGAGGCGCGTGACCGTGAAGCTCGGGAGAGGGAGGGCGATGCACTATTTGCACGTAGTGGCGTGCGAGAAGCCGCCCTCCTTCTGGTCAGGGAGAAGGCCGGAAGGTACACCCTGCAGCGGGAACCTCTGTTCTTGGACCGATGCGTGGTCGCCGCCGATCACGAGCCCGAGCACTTCTTCGAAGTGCACGAGATCACTACCAAGGATTCGTATATTTTTAAGGTGAGCTACTTCTTTCACAAGGTCATAAAATTAAAACGGTAAGATTCTAGTTATGTCTCTCTCAGATTTACTTAGTTTGTTAGTCATTTTTTTTAGTTTTTTCAATATTTCCATAGAAAACATTTTTTTTTTAATTTTGTCATACTAACCTGTTATTGTTGACTTTATTGTTATAGCCACGTTAACGGCGCCATTTATTAATGAGTTTCTCAACTTCAATTGCATTTCTTATAACATTATTGTAGAACACTACATAATAGGTATTAGCAAAATCATTTTTCATAATGAAAATTAAAATAATATAATAGAAATACAACTACCAATACTATAAAGGTCAAAGCATGAAGCCAATTACTTGAATCAATTTCTCCAGACCTACATAAAGATGTAATGTTACGGTTAATGAGAAACTAAATTGCTACAAAGAAGCTTTTCCTAGTAATTTATCCAGCTCCAATGTTTACGTGAATACGAACACAATAAGCAATGCCCGTTGAGTTCCAATAATCGGTCGCAAAGCCAGAAGGATCGTCGTCGTTATTCGAAACGAACAATTGCTCTATATTTACGAAGCGGTTCAGTCGCTTTGGGTTATTTGCGATGCAGTGAGCGATATTTTTTCCTTGTATTCTGGAGCCAAATTACCGGACTATCCGTTTCTTATTAATGAAAATAATTATAGAGTATATATGTATATAGAGATAATGGAAAATGAATTAGTATATACATCTGAACATCTTTTATCCACCATATCAAGATGATCATGAGTAGAGATCGGAAATATTAAGGTGGTCTTGGTTAGTCAAAGTTTATTAAACGTGGATTGCATGACTCAAGATGACGTGGTGTCATCTTTGGTAAGTGAAAGGTTACCACAAGTTTTCGCTTGCATCCAATTTTATTTTATATCACACTAATGACCAAAAGTTTCACCAAGCTTTCATGCTCAGCCGTCAACGTAATTGTTCTCAAACTTAAAACTCACGCTTGAAAGATCTTTATTCAAATTTCCTTTTGAGTATCATCACACACCGTTTCCTTGAGAAAGACGGCTTTGAACGAGGCACAATTAATTTGTGCCCCATTATCTCCTTCAGCGTTGTCAGGATGTAACATCTTTACTATCTGAGAAGAAAATATATACATATATATGAGACACTGTCCTATCATAGTTTAATTTGATATTTCCGGCAAATGTTTGTAGTTTATAGATAACCCCGGAATTCCCACTAAGTCTCAATACTAGGTCGCAAAGCCAGAAGGATTGTGTCGTTCCAAACGAACAATTGCTCCGTATTTACGGAGCGGTTCAGTCGCTTTACGTTATTTGCTATGCAGCGGGCGATATTTTGCCTCTTGTGTAGCCAAACCTACGAGTCTTGGCAAAAAGAAAGCAGTTTATGTTCCGGATACGATATAGCATTTCCCATGTTTGTGGTTCATTTTTCTAGACGTTGCTTTTATTTAACACGAGTTATCGTTGTGTTTTGCAAATTTACTCACACATTAGTGAGAAGCAATAATTTAAGGCAAGTTTTATTAGATTTAATGGTAGGTTGACCGTATAAAAAGTGAATTATCCTTGTGAGATCTTTTATTTTCTTCTACCTGATGTTGTCTTATGTAAATATCTGTCACAAATAAGAAATTGTTAGAAGTCTTGGATTTTATGTAAATTATTTCTTTTTTTGTTCGTCGTCATCGTCATCAATCCTATACTGTCCCACTACTGGGCACGGCTCTGCTCTGAGTATGAATGTGGCTAATCATAGTCCACTGCGGTCAAGAGCGTGTTGATAGAATGTACATAAGTTTGAGAACTTTTTTATAGAAACTTGAGGTGCTCAGTTCTTTTTTCTTTGATGTTTTCCTCCACCGTTAAAACACGTGATAAATTTTTGATATTAAGGAAAAGATTTCGGTCTTTCCCTGAACGGAGGTTTAATATATTTATAAACCTACAACAAAAATGAGTGGAAAAGTTGAGAAGTACGTATTATTATATTATACCTATTCTGACTTCTTTCCGGCTTTCCTATGTTTTATTTATGTTTCATTAATAGAGTAGATGGATTTTAATTAAATAAAAATTTATAATCCTATTCAACTTTTTGTTCGATATTCATTGCGAAACAAATCTGCTCTGGCAGTCTTAAAAGCATTTATTAAATAGGTAATTTTGCGCAATACTAGTGGAGCTCATGAGCTGTTTAAGTATTTTTGCGTCTCTGTTAAGCCAAGTTGAGACTTCCAGTTATTCGGGTTTTACTATGCATTAACCAAACAGTTGGCAAGGGGAATTTGGCATTGAATATTGTGCTCATTTGCCAACTTAGTGTTAATAAACAATTTATTTGGCAATAGTTAATAATGTGGCGAAATTACATTTTTAGTTAACTTAAATTTGATTTATAACTAAATTTACACGAACACTTATCGTTAAGTTTTTAATAAGAAGTCATTGACATATTAAAATTTGCTCATTAAAGCTATGATGAAATATTATAATTACTTTTATTAACGGTTTTAAATTTTGTTTACTATAAATCTGAGTAATTATAGCATTAATATTTAATATTATTAAAGTAATTATTTCTTTTTTAACAACAAGTACTTGCAACCACATGTTGATAGCAATTTCGGTCTACCCTCTAATAATCAATGTGTAAAATCACGCAGTTGACTCCTAGACTATAATTAATATGTTTACAGGCGGAAGAGAACTCTCGCACGCGTACATGGTACCGTCAGCTGCAGTACCACGCGCAAGGCGCCGGCACCTGGCGTAAGCGGCGCAACGCCTTGGC
>DWLI01002519.1:0-13083 GCA_018249915.1 Cecropterus dorantes dorantes
GAGCGTGTCGGACTCAGGCATGAAGGGTTCCGTACTATTATCTCTAAAAAACATCAAAAATATTTTTTGTAGTTATAGAGCCCCCTTAAATATATTTTTTCTGTTTTTAGTATTTGCTTTTATAGCGGCAACACAATCTAAATATAAATAAAATCTGGTTATCACATTTTAAGCGATACAGCCTGGTGACAGACAGACGGAAGGATGGATAGCAAAGCCTTAGTAATAGCGTCCAGTTTTTACCGGGTACGGGTACGGAACCCTAAAAACTACCACTCACAACACAAACAGCGTACAAAAAATTAAACATCTCTTCAAATCGCTGTCACTAAGAAACAATTTTTCTTTATTGAAAAACGTATTGACTACGTCTTCAACGTATAAAGGACTAATGTTGATTAAATTTCTGTGATGCTTCCCTCAAAGTCATCTGAGTAATTGCCAGGGCTTTGGATATCAAAGCCAAAGATCCAAAATAGGCTACCTGGCTTCGATATTAATAAAAATAAGAGTGTATTAATAGATGAAGTTATAGAAGCTCCAGTCAGCCTGCATTTTCTTAAAGGAGCCAAGAAAATGATGTCCGATCGCACGTTTATATCCTATGGATACGACTTGAAATAGTAATATAATTTTAATAAGTTCATGGTACTCACGATTTCGATTATTTAATCTTTTTGCTGATATTTCGACCCAGTTACGTGGATCATGATCGCGGCGAAACGATGAGTTTCGAATGTAACTTATACATATAAACATATTAAAATGTATCAATTCCATGATATAAGCTTAAAATCATATATTTAAACAATATTGCATACCTTGTTATTTATAAAATGCGTCCTTAATACGAGCGAGTTTATGTAATGAAATTATGTGTATGTAATGTTTCAAAAAGTAATATAAATTTAAAGTGGATAGAAAAGTTACATAGTGATCGAAAGAGGCTCTAATGAATCCTAAGCACGAATAGATTTAACACATATTTAGGAATATGAAGTTTGATTTTCAGGTAAAATGGATCCTGTCTTTTGCAATATCGAAGACGGCCACCGACAAGGTTTTAAATGGGTAAAAATTCCACATAAACTCCCGTGATGAGTACCTTTAGAAGGTAATGAGTCCTTTGTGTTTTTTTAAACTAATAGTTTGTAAAATACTATACCTACCCCTGGACGTTGTCCACGAATTTATCTGCATACCAATATTTCTTTGATAACACAAGCGTTAGATTATAAAAAATAACTTTAATTGTTATTTTCCATAAGAAATATACATAACTACATAGTAACTTACGAGGAGGAATTTAACGCCTGTTTCGTGGGTACCATGAACATACAAAGACGAATACACAAATACCTAGACACAGAACAGAAATCTAAACTCATCATCCAGATGTCTGGCCGGGGATCGAACGTGGGGCTCTCTGCGTGTGAGACCGGTTTGGTGACCGCTCTACCACGTGGATCGTGGATGTCTTAATATTATAATGTCTTATCAATATTACCACCATCATCGCAAGTTCATAACTGCAAAGACGGATAAAATTGCAGGCGCATAAAGGAAAGCGGGCGGATATAGAAAATCTCTCAATAGCAGCCTCCGGGCTGAGGGGATGTCGGCATCACTCGCAGGGCTGTGGGGGTTTATTTTTCACCTGAAATTGTGAAGTACAAAATTGTGGTACCTTTAATAACTGTCTTTGACATATTTATACACTGAAATATAATTTATCAGTTATTTATTGTTTTTTAATTACTATAAAATATTATAAATCATGTTTTAAATTGTGGATTTACGAAATTTTTAAAAAAGTGAAATTTCGTTATGTTTGTAAGTTTTTGGCATTAGCATTATTTTTACGTAAAACTAAATAAAAGTAAGGTTTTTGAGCATTATTCAATAATTATTGCACAGCAATAATGAATGTACAACTCTACAAAAATATACAAAATGTAAAAAAACACCAATTTTTACTTGATAATGATGGCAAATATTGAATGGGTAAAGTAACGGCTTTTTCAAAAAAAGGAAAAAAATAGCGCAGCAGCAGCGAAAGCAGTAATTTTTTTACAACGTAATACACGTCATCTTTCAAAAAAAATTCTACTATTTTTATTCTAATATAATACTAACATAATAACTACTAATATTATAAAAATAACACTCTTATATATTATAGGTATATATTTCCATGTATTTCATACCAAAAGCAACGCAAATACATGATTTGGTAACCTAAACTACCAGGAATACATAAGATCCAACTAGTTCGCAACAAAAGTGTTAAGTCTGTACATAAATCAATTTACCATTATTTATTGCTTGTTTACCGTTGCGTAAACTTTGCGAGAGATTTGTTGCAACGCTTGTTCCGATACGTTGTAAAACATTTTCAAAATAAACACCAGAGAGCTTACTGTCTCTCAATCTGAGATAATCTAGATCAATTTAGCAACAATTCTCCACCGTGAATAATTACTTAGCGCTGTAGAGGTTCTTGTTTAAAACAAATGTATAGACGGCATAGATATAAATAACTATCTTGGTGTTTATGTTAATTGGACTGGACCATGCCACTGTAGCGGAGGGAGAGGCCCGGTTTTATTGTCGTTAAACGTAGTTTGATCACAAGTATTAAGTGTTTGTTTTTGCACATTTCTGTCGGTTTATTGACGAAAACTTTCTCTGTGAAAAAAATGAGTGTCGTGTTGTTGTTTGCCGTACAATGAAACATTATTGTTGTTGGTTTATTTTATTGACTGTTTTTAAAAAAAGCAACCAAATGACCATACTCAACTTGATGGTCATTGCTGCTCATAAATATGTGGTAAATTCTAAATGAAACTTTCTGCGTATGAGATCGTATTAATTCTATGTTATAATATGTTATGAATATATTATGCGTTTGAAACTTAATGAGTTAAATTGAAATTCTTCATTATAATATCACTCATTTAACTATTGAGATCACTTCCTTCTCTTAAGATTTTCTTTCAGTTATGGTCACACGTCTCATTCACACTTTTAACGAATATGTTTAACTGCTGCTCAGCTTCACTTAGCAGCACTTAACAGCATTATTATAAGGCAGAAATAAAATGTACAATATTATAATATTACCTTACTTATAATTAAACTACTAAATGCTGGTAATAACTATACTTTTTAAAACTATTAACTGAGTAGTAAATAGTTGCATTTAATCACACAATAAAATCTTCACGCTTGACTCTTTCACACAGTTAAATCGAATGAGCTTTTGATAAAAGGGATAATGATGATCAAACCACATCAGTGATAAGTAGCAAAGGTCAACCTTTCACATTAGGCGTTATCCTGAATCGTAAATCGGTTGTTAATTAGCGTTTAAATGTAAGTGGCGCTGACCCACGGACGCTCGGGGTAAATCTGCGACCTCTAGAGACTAATGTTCGCGTCGGGATTCGCTCGACGCATTGTGCTTTATTTGTATTTGCTAATGTATACAATCTCTAATTACACGCAACGCCTTCCTACCAACAGGGCTGCCACTGCTAACTCCTGATTATTTCTCATGGTTTTATATATACATAGGTATTTTAGTGTTAATATCAAATTTTGAAGGTGGTAGAAATGTTTGTGGTTCAACTCCGGCAGCACCACTGCCACACTTATTTCAGCCTAATAACAGCAGTGTTATGCTGCTGTATTCTGGCCTGAAAGGTGTGGTAAGGGAGACATACTTTCCGAGGTATTCCATCTTAGTCCTCAGGGATAGCAAGGTTTGTGTGGTTAACCTTAGTTGACTCTTTGATCTTATCTAGGGGAGATTACAAATGTCCATGGGTGACAGTGGCCACTTACCATCGTTCTCGTTTGCTACTTCCATAGATAAAAAAAAAGATAGTTGTCAGGAATTACAATGCACAAGACTAATGCAATAGAATTGCTGTGTTCATAGGAACAGCTTTAAATTTACCTTGGACTTACTTATGTGCATTTTCTGCTTATTGTTAGCATATTTACCAAAAAATTGTGGAGACAAGTATCCCGGCGCCGATGAAGTCCACAAATACTACGAAGAGTACAAACAGAGACAGCTGACTCCACGTGAGACCCAATTTTAAGGCGAAGCAAATTGATGATACTGAAATTAAAAATGTAATTTCTTAGTTGTTGGTTTATTTACTTATATCATTTTATGGATAAGTGATAACTATTACTATGTAGTTTTCCAGAATAAACATGTAAGGTGCAACTGTAAGGAATGCCTATGCTTAGTCTGGGTACCACTCGGGATTCTACTTTTTTCTTTTTAAATCTTTGTAACGAGATGTGATAAACATTGTCTCATTAAAGTACAAAATATATGTTATATAAATTAGCCAGTATTATATATTGGTCGTTCCATGATCCTGATTGAACAAAACAACACATATTTTGATTCCAAAAATGACGAGTCTGAATATGTCAAAACTGCCTAAGAATTACTTACATGGAGATGGAACTTAAACAACAATATGATGCATTATGTTAAATGTAAGAGCTTTATAATGATGTCTATTTGGTGTTTTTTACAAAAATATACTTACAAAATAGAAATACACTTAACAATACTAGGAAGGCGGGATCATCCCTGGCAAACTGTGATTTTGTATCTGAAATAAATATGTAATTGCATCATTTTTTAATTTATTCATTTACTACAATTCTCTAATAAATGTCATCTTGATACACTATTTAAACATTGAAAAGCTACTTAAATTATTATACTAATCATCTGATTTACTTATTTTGTAGGTGGTTAGAACCCTTTGTGGTATTAAATCTAGAGATTATGTTGCCAAACCTATTTCCTCTTAATAGCAGCAGTATTAAGCTCCTGTAATCTATTCAGAAGGGTGTGATAAGGGAGATCACATAAGTCCTCATAGAGTAGCAACACCTGTAGCCAATCTTAGGCAATCTTGACTGCGGTTGCTTACAGATCGTCATGGGCAGCAGTGACCACTTCCTATTAGGTGGGCTCGTTTGCTATTTCATATATATAAAAAATCTATTGAATGAAAATGTGTCATGCCTAGAGATCATACATTTCATCATACACTTTTACATGAGGCGATTATCTCAGTCCTCGGGAGTAGCAACGCATCTGTATTTGACTTCAGATAGAACTTATGTTCTATATGAAGTTACTTACAGATGTCCATGGGCGGCAGTGACCATTTACCATCAGGTGGACTGCATGCTCGTTAGCTACTTCAATATTATAAAAAAAAAATTCGTGTTCTATAACTACTTACGTTTCCTGTAATTGAAGTTCCTAAAAACTTTCTGCGGCGACACGAACAAGTACACCATTTGCCAGGCGGCGAACTCAAAGTCCATCTGATTGAACTTGAAGAGTCTCCGCAAGTATTTGTACCGCTTGACCGCCGCGCTCGCCGTCGTGGGCTGGTAGTTCGCGGGCGCTGGCAACGGAGACGTACTCCTCGGGTAGTTCGGAGTTGGTGATGTTGAGTATTTCATCATTGTAACCACGTAAATATTAATACAAAATTATCGTATCGCCAGTAACGTGCTAATCTCTAGTGGGCTTTTGGTTTCACTCAGATAAGTTGGTCATTTATTTATTTACAAGAATAAAAGCATCTTTTTGAAACGTCTGATTCATTCAGCGATACGTCATTTAAGTCGTTATATATCAGAATGACATTGTCTTGTTGTATCGTTGTGACGTAGACGTTTTCGGTTACGTTTAGAAATTATGTGTGTTTCTATTATTTTTCTTTTCCTTTTTTTGGAAACACCTGATTTTAATATAATAATAATGTTTATTTGTTGGGCTATATGCATCATTCATTAGATGGTCAAGAAATTACACTCTAGTAAGTACACTCCAGTGAAAGTTTCTAGCGTATTTCAAGTATTTTACAATATTTGCATAAATTGTATTCCATTCAGTCAAAAATGAGTTCAATGCTAATTATTAAGTGTGTATGGTTGATTTCAACTAGTAAAGGAAGGGTCATTAAGTGATAAAAAATGGCCGCGAATTAATAAAGAAAAATAAAGGCGCAAAGACCAAAACCGTAAAAAATTTAAAATTTAAATAAAGAAAAGCTAGAAAAGTACGATATTTTTGGACTCGACAGATGGCGCTGATGTAAAAATATTTTTGCGGGTCAGTGTAGTTGCTGGAGAATTTAATTATCATTTATTTAATTATTATTCCAATAAATTTAACATGGCTTCGAAGTTATATTATATAAGCTGCTATGCTATCTGGCATAGGTTTATAGTTGAGGACGATTATGATACACAATGTTGTATTGTCAAAGAATCTAGCTTACACATTTTAAATCAGAGAGATAATAAAATATTATAACATATTTTAACATCGTAGTGTATAAAAAAATAATTATTACGTACACGGTATGTGAAAATATCTATTTATTTCTGAACGTTTTTACTAAACGTGCTTGTAAAACGTGAATTTTGTAAAGGATGTACTTTGAATGAAAGATTTTTGAGTTTTAATATTAATTTATTTACAAATGAAAATTCAGTTCATAATAAGGCGAGAGTGAAACAAATCTTCACAGTAACATACGCACCTACGTGATTAATAATAATTGTTTATATTATATTTCACGTTGAGGCATTACAATTACAATTACTTATAAAGTTTTGCAAATCATTTGACGCCTTGTAACATTTTGCGATACATAAACCTAACAATAAATTGTTAGTATTATCACAAGTGATTACTTTACATACTGCGAGTTAATTACAATCATAAAAATACAAAAATTAAATTATTAAATATATTAAAAAGTACTTATTAATATAAAATATTTATTAAACTTATACGTAGAAAATAATTATAATATCTTTTTCAGTAAAGTGTATGGCCGATATTACTTATTATTATAAATGTTTGGTAGAAAACTTAATTTAAATATTTTTATGAGCCAGAATTCGTTGTATCCTTTGCCACTTAAAATAAAATATGACTAGGATATACAATTTGATATTTCTCTTAGTGGTAACTGTACAAAATGGTATAGAGATACGATATTATTACGGCCACACCTATTTTTAATTTATAAAATTTATACAATAAACAAAGTGTGAAAATGGAGGTGAAAACTGGTACCTGAACAAAATTAATCCAACAATATTCTAAACTGTTCATTTTGGCATAAAATAATTCTGTTTTCTATTACTAAGAATCAGGGATGTTATGGGTTTGAAATTTCGGATCTTGACACGGATACGGATATAGGAATAATATTATGCCGGTTACGGAAATGTAATTATTTCGTATTATTTATTAGTTTCGGATAGTTTCAGTTACGATTATTATATAAATTTAAACGTAAAATACAAAGTGGTAATATATTGCTTGTGTTTCTATGTAATAATTTGCTTTATAACAATCAGTTATTATTATAGCTCCGTAATCAATTTTAAGTGTTTAAAAATCTGAAACTAAAAAAAGCTGATCCCAAAAGATATCCGAAATTAACCGAAACTTTTTCATCGGATCCTGTTACGGAGCCCCATAACATCCCTACCTATCTAGTGAGCTTTCATGAATATCATGATACATATAATGACTACACGTTACACAAGCGTTAGTGTCATTATTAATCTATTCTACGTCAGTTTATATTCTGCTGCAGCCAGCTCAGGTAGTGGGTGACTCTGGTGTAAACGCCCGGATATCCTGGCTCACCACACTTGTTGCCGAAAGACACTACTCCAATCTGAGTCCAGCGACCGCTGGCTTGCAACATTAGAGGTCCTCCGGAGTCGCCCTGAAAAATTGTAATAGCCGTGTAACAACACAATAATATCATGTATGTATGTATGTATGCATGTATTATATGAGGTGACCATGTTAGTCCTCGAGAGTGGCAACGTATCTGGTATCGCCTTTAGATAGAATCACTGTTCTATATGAAGTTGTTTACAGATTTCCATAGGGAATGTGGATACCACTACATTCCTTAATAGACTACATGCCATATGTGCTACTTCAAGTAATAAGAAAAGACAAAAAGTAGGATAACAAAAAGGTAAGTTTTTTTTAATTATTAAAATGCTGTTTTTTTTTTACAGTTGTTGTATTCATAGTATTTGTTGAAGATGCTGTGATGTATCTTTAATTTTAAAGTATTTCAAGGTTATTATTGCCTGATAATATGTTATGACACTCGAGGTGGATTAGTAGCAGGCAAATAACGTCTTCGTATTTATTAAAAAAATGATTTTAGTAAAGCTTTTAAACATTAAGTAGCTATCTCCCTATTGAAAGGAGTTTTACTGCGAAGAAGAGGCACGAAAAACTATTATAAACTTCATAACGTTGCTTAAAAGTATCAGTTAAAATTTTCTCACCTGACACGCGTCCACACCACCGCGCGCGTAGCCAGCACACAAGAAAGTATCAGTGATAGGCTGGAAGTAAGCTCTGTCACAGTCCTCGTTCCTCCAAACAGGAAGTTTAGCTTCCAATTGCCTGGAACTCTCCCCACCGCCGTATCTCGTGGTGCCCCAACCAACCACAGTTGCCATCAAGCCGTCAAAGGTTTGCCGCGAGAGGTCACCATTGGGCAGGCAAATCGGGATGACGTATTTCGATTTCTGGACGTTTTCTGAAAATAATATGGTTATTTTTAAGTTATTCATTTAAAATCCGATGTTATTCTCATCTAATGATTTGAATTGTTTATTTATTTAGTTTACTTTAATTGTTTATTTTTTAGAAATAGATTAAGCAGTTGAACAATACACCTGATGTCATGTGGCCACTACCGTCCATAGAAATTTGTAACAACCCCAAAAAGGATTTGATGCCTACTTGAATTCGGTCGCAGTATTTATCTCTGAGGATTTAGTTGAAACACCTTGTGTACGTGCATCTTTCTCCTAGCATAAGATTAAAATCAGAACGTAACAACGTTTAACGTAGTTAAGCAGAGCACCGTCTTTTTGTATTAAAGCAATACCCACTTTTGTCACCATCATGCATATCAATTATTTATCGGTAAAAAGTGTTTTAGGAGAAGCCTATGTCTAACCTGGATTATAAAGGGCTAAGGATAAATGGATGAATATACATAGGTACTCGAATTATCTATACTAATATTATAAAGCAGCAAACCTAGAGTTTGTTTGGTTGAACAGGCTAATCTCAGGAACTACTGGTTTTAAAATATTTTTGTATTGACTAGTCCAGTTATTGAGGAAGGCTATATAACATCACGCTATGATTGTTTGTTTTTTTCTTATTTAGTAACACGTGAAACCGCGTAGCAAACCTAGTATTATATATTTAATGTTATATAATTGTATTCTATGTAATGTACAATACATTAAGTATGGTAATTAAATTCCCCGATGATTATATTTTCGTAGTTCAATAAGCGCGAATAACATCTCTTAATAGTTTTGTGCACTTGTGCGTAAAAATACGTCCATAATTGGGCAACAGAATGCTGCAATGAAATGATTTATGTAACTAAATGTTTATCGCATTGAATAATTTGAATATTTGCATCACACACTCAATTCAGATTCAGTGTACAAGCTTAGGTGTGTTTTTTTAATATAACTAGTGTGCTCTACGTGAGTATATAGAGTTTAAATAAGAAATAAAAAAAATATCATATAAATTAAAAAAATAATAATTAAAAAATGCATGTTCCGGAATTTTTTGTAACAGTATGGTGAGGAGATTTTACTTTTTTATTTTTTTGTGGGTAGAGAGTGGTGAGGAGAGTGGCGCCAAGATTACGCGCGCTTATTGAGTTGACATTTAGTTGTTGCGTTAAAAAGTATTATTTATAAAAAAAAACTAATAACAATAACTAAGAACAATAAACATTATTTTAATAATTTGGTGTTTAATTTGTTGACGAAAAAAAAAAGTAAAGAATTTTGTCGGCGAATAAAAATACGTCGTCATCAAGGAATAAATAGTTTTTAAATTATTTTTGATTATCTTGTTTTTAGTATTATTTCCTCGGAAAGATGTTCCTGTTCGGAAGATCTTGGGCCATATAGGTCCCTGTTTTAGAGAACCTAATATTTCATAACGTGCCTATGGAACCTTTAAATCTATTATTACAACATAAAGAGGTCGCGAAGCCTCAGTAAAAAAGAAACGATATAAACTTCAAACCATATTTTTACTAAGATTTTTATTGAAAGGCTAAATTACCCCAGCGGACTAAATTGGTACGCCTCGTATAAATAGTAATCACACAAAGTTTTAAACTTATGTTTCCAACTTACCAGACAGAACGAGCACAGCGATATCATTGTAAAACCCGACCCTGGAGAACTGGTCGTGGGCCCGCACAGCTGTCACTCTGAGCGTGACAGGCCGCGACGGCTCGTCGTCTCTCGCCAGGTCTACGTCACCAAGACGCACGCTGAACTGACGGGCTGGGAATCTGGAACATAAGGAGAGGGTGTTAACCAATATGAGTGAGGAAATGATGGTGCAGAGACTTCAGTATTTTTATAATAGTAGGGATGGCCAACTGGTCGATAGAGATCGTATGGACGATCACAGTTTTTAGTCGAGTTGATTGCGGCAAGCCAAAAATACATACTATTTAAATGAAACGGTATAAAAAATACTTATTAATACTCGGTTTCGTGGAACCACCAGACCTACTTCTGTGAATCAGTTCCAGCGTTGGAGTGGAAGGATGTGGTGGCCGGCTCACCCTCCTATGAGGCGATCATTTTAGTCCTCGGGATTACCAACACATCCCTGATTGACTTCAGTAGATTCCCGTTCCATATGAAGTTGTTTATTGGTAGATGACAGTGAGCGCCCACTTATCATCAGATGGACTGCATTTTCCTTTGCTACAATCTTCTTATTTCCTTTGCTACAATCTTTAATCTTGCATATTTATAAAACTTACGGTCTCTGCTTTGAATCCCTGGTGCAATGAGCAGCGGTGAGCACATGTCTTTTGCCGACCAGCGTGCCACCGCACCAGAACTCGCGGCGCTTGCTGCCGTGCAGGTATATCGCCGCCATCCATGGCCAGGCTCCCGGCTTCGATTCTGTGCCGCCTACGATGCGGCCGCCTTCGTCTTCTCGCTGCCCGCAATCTGGAAAACATTTTACAAAGATGAGTTCATTCCATTCATCAGATTTTTAGATCCAAGCCTGGATATGTCTCCTCCAATTTCTTTTGATTTTTTGGGATTTTTGCCGATAGTCATCGCACTTGGTATGCGTGTTGGTGACCGCAGTGGATGTTGTTATTCTTTAGTCGCCTCCAATTCACGGCCAGAAAGGGAGTGGTGCTAATCAAGATCAATAATCTGCTACACAATAACCACTGGTAAATATATAGTCGGTATCCAATATCCAATGACAAATATCCAGATTTTCAATATTATATAAAAACATTGACCCTATATAATCTTACTAACTGCCATAGGAATACAGGATTATAAATTTCATTGAATTTATAAAAATAACTTACCATCCACGTCCACGATATTTGAATAATTGGCAATGATGGGAGGTGCTACTGTGTAGAACGTTGTCGTCGAGGGTCTAGGAGTGGTCACAGTCACTGTGGTAGTAACAGGTCTACTGGTCGTCGGGACTGGGGTAGGCTGCGGTTTCTTCGTAGTTAAAACTAGAATAGCTGAAGGTTTCTTCGTCGTTGGTTTTGGAACTGGTCTCTGGGATGTTGTGATTGGAATTAAGTAAGTCGGTTTGCTTGTTGTGGCAACCACCGGAGTTTCTATCCCTTGTGTTGCGGGGACAATGAGATCTCGAGGGCAACATACGCCCGGTACGAATAGGTCCTTGAAGCAAAGGGACTCTCGAAGATTCACTAAATTCAAGAGCAATTGAGGACAGTTGCTCAGATCTTCGCATATACCCTCTTCTCCTTCTGGAGTTGTACAATATTTCGCGTTATTTTCGTGATGAAGATCGCCTGTAGCTATTTTAGTTATTGGTGCATCTGGTAACACCTTTGGCAATGCCTTCTTCACTATTGGAGCTATTTTGTCCGTCACATTTCTACCTAAAACATTTTTGCTGATCGTGTACAGAGCTTGAGGCAGCTGCTGAAGGTTAGGATCTGATTCGTTTCTGTCATTTTCACTGACCATGTCTACTAGGTAATGCCCGACAGTGTTGATTGCTCCCAGCGTTTCTGATATCCTGGTGAATGCCGACTGTGACAGAAGTCTTCCATCGTTATGTGTTTCAGAATTGACTAAGTCTACTGATGACCTGCTATTATAATTTTGTGGGTAATTTTGGAAATTGTACCCTTGTCGTAACAACGGTTTTGGATTATATGATACTGGGTTATTATTGTACCCAGTATAATAAGGGTGTGCTTGTATTGTCTCTGGAGATCTCTTTCTTGGTGAAAACTGATGCCAGGGTGGGTCGCTTCGTTGTATATACGGGTTTCCTATATCACCTGGTGTCCTTACGAATGTGACTGTGGAGGAAGGAAGGAGATTAATAGATTGTTCAGATAATTATATACTTGGATGGTTAAAAAACGTAATTGATGCGTACCTACCCGGGTGAAGGACTTGTTGGCATCTTATGCTGGTAGCCAATATAACAGAACCTGGAAAGAAAGATATGCGTACGTTTAATAAATGTAAAGAATGCAGAACTCATCGTGGTTCGACTCCAGAAGGAACACTTTCAGCCCTATTTCTGCCTAACAGCAGCGTTATTGCTATGTTCTGCTCGGAAAGTTGTACTAAGAGAGATATACGTAACCGAGGCATTCCAGCTCTCAGGGTGGCCACGCATCTGTTGTTAACCTAAAGTAAGACTACGATCTTATCTAGATTTTCATGTGCAGCGGTGGCCACTTACCATGAGATGGATTGCATGCTCGTATGCTATACTATAAAAATAAATGATAATGAATTTGACGTGAATATAATACTAACATGGTAATAAGGAATTAATTAATAACTAAAAATAATACTAATTTAGTTAATAAGTAATTAGTATATATCTATATTATTATACTACTCGACCAAGCTAACTAGACGAACGGGAGGAATGCGGTCTCC
>DWLI01002520.1:0-13081 GCA_018249915.1 Cecropterus dorantes dorantes
ATCAATGTCTATCTAAAACATACTTAATAAGTCATTCTGATGAATTAGTTTTTAAAGTTTATGTTCTCATATTAAATTAAGTATGGTTTTATTGGATTGGAGTATTTCGTTTATGTACCTTAATATCATTGCTTTCGAATTATTTTACTAAAAATACGTCCAGAATTTTCAACGAACGAATGCATTAACAAAAAATCTATAATTAACAATGAGTCTTACAAAGCAAAATTCTCATATAAGATTATACAAATGTCTAGAAAAGTAAAGCAGTATCAAAGGTTTACTACGTAACAAAGCGGGGAAAATATAATTCTAAAAATGTGCCTTTATTACCAAGAGCCTTGGGCGCAACAGCCGTAGTTGGCAGTGCTATGGCAAATTAAAATTATATCCCTTATACTAAAACCGCAAAAATGTTGATCAAGAGAGCAAAGAGATAAGAGAATTAAATTTTAACTTTCTTTGAAGTTATTTTACCTGATGTACATTTCATTCTGGTAAATTAATTTATGTTTTGCGCTAAATGTTATTTCATAAATTGGTTCTGTTGGGTTCAATTTATACAGGATACGTTTGTTTTTGAAGTTTTATTTTTATTAATAACCGTTAAAACGCGTACTAACAATTTGAAAGGCAGTAGAATCGAGTATGGTTCGACCGTTACCACCGCCCTACCTATTTCTAGTATGAAGCAGCTCTTGCGTTTCCGTAGAAGGGATTGATTGTCGGCTCACTTTAATATGAAGCGACCATTTTAGTCCTCAAAAGTAGCAACACATTTGTGAATGACTTAGATATAATCTTTGTTATATATGAAACCGCTTATACATGTCCATGAGCGGCAGTGACCCATTACCATCAGGTGGACTCCATGCTCGTTTGCTACTTCCACTTACAACAAACGATTTCACTGGTACCTACTTTTTGTAATTATAAAAAGTAGGTATCAGTGAAATCGGTATGTTGTAAACATTTTTGTGTTTACTACACTGCAGCAAGATCGTGCAATTTTAACTAGAACGTAAATATCTAACCGAATCAGATCAGACGTAATCCGAATCTACTCTGAAAATAGGTTTGCACCGCTGCTTTACAAATTGACCTTTACCACCGAAACCTAAAGAGGCTCGGGGATAAATATTTGATTTACTCGTGTGATTGCATCGATACGAGCATGAACCTTCGAATACATTGGAACGTACAAAATGGATTGGAGTTTAAATTCTTCTTAAGTAAGACAATACAGTAAGTGTTTCATGACGGATACATTATGTTTCATTAACAATTTATTAACAATCAACATTAACATTAACAATCTTCATTTTTTGAACAGCAACTTTGTGGACTTTCAAGGAAATTATCTTTAAACTATTTAACCTGATTATGTAGAAAGAAATAAACAGTCCATTCCATTATTGCAATTACATGGAAAAATTAGCAAACTGCGAAGTGGCTAAATCTGATACTGATACGAATCATTATTCGACTGCGATTCACACCCTCAGAAACTAGGAGCTTTTCGTGTTTGGGGCTAAGGGTGTAATATATAACGCTGGCACGCGAGCAACTGAATTCATAGTCAACATTTTCCATCTGGTGGATTTTTAATACTTTAATATCACAAGAAACTCTTATATTTCCGACACAATAGTTTCTTCTTTCGCATTTCAATAGCAAGTGAAATTGTATAAGCTATTTGTAGGTATCGGATTTCCAATATATGTTATTGGTGGGGTAATGCGCACAGCACTGCCCGACTGACGCTTCAAATAATCGATATGAATTGTATTAAAGATCACTGGCACCTGCTGTGACGTAACTTCTTTAGACCTAGATGTGATATTTCGCCCACTGAATTTTAAGCGAGTATTTAAATTCTACAATTAGGTCAATTCATATTAAGTAGTAAAGTTCCATTTGATTCGCTTTTGCAATGCTTGCACACTGCTACCTGCAAACATTATGGTTTTAGAGTAAATTGTGTAGACTGTGGATTGGTGGTGTGCCAATTGCTGATACCATTAGGTGTGCGTAAAAGATAAAGGATCGACAAGAAGAATAATTTCAAATACTATACATTGTGTCGCAATAACACAATGTACCTAAGTTTAAAAAACGTGAAAAGTGTCTTCGAGGTTTAGTTTATAGGGTAGAATGGATTTTATTATGAGCTTCTTAGATCTTCAAGAAATAGCAATTAATATGTATAGCACGTTATTTATCTTTATAGGAGTTGTAAAGGGGTAATTCACAGTTCGTGACAAAATTTTAAAGACTCTTTATTGCTGTATATTTTATAGTTTATTAAGGTAAGAAATCGGTTATTTTTTGTTTTTTTTTTTAGAATGTTATTCAATTTAACATTGTAGGAGTTTGTGTCAAAGCAGAATGTCTTCTAAGAATTATATATTACTTTAATGCAAAGGCATAAAGTGTTAAATTGCAATGGTGTATCTGAAATGGTGTATTTACTAGCATTCATATTATCAATATTGTTATGAAAATCCATCCTCTCCCACTAATTTCTACAATTTGCAAATGCCATATCGTCGCTTATATAACAATACCGTGCAAGTGATATGGTAACTTTTCATCAGAGATAAAAAACTGTATTTTTTTTGTCTGAAGAATTTCATACAAGATAGACAGTTACAATACCTCGCAAGTCATATTTAGTAACTTTTTAGTAGATACTAAAATCTATAGATTTTTTCCGAAGAATTTCATAAAAAATAGTTTTTTGTGCTCTCCCGAGAATTCACCAAATATCACTCGCCCGGTATTGTTATATAAGCGACGATATTTAATAATGATAAAGCTCACACCCGTAATTGAGTCGAATCCAACAGCATGTCATATGTTAAATCCGTTAAACCGCTTGGGCCATAGAGCCTGCCAAAGAAATGGACAGACATACGCTCGAAAAACATTAGCCTCCTTCTAACAAAGTCGGATAAAAAAAACATATAGGTAAGACCAAACACGCTTGCCAGTTGGATCAATAGAACTTTATACTTTCGTATTGAGTTCAAAGTGGTTATTACGATCGTCTGTAAATCACTGACATCAAACCAAACTTTCCTTGGAAGAAAACTGATTCAATCATGAGAACTGAACAAACGCAAAGCTGGCAAACTCCACAGTTACTCACTTTTCTTTACAGTCGCTTTCTTTAAGCCGAACATTACATTTTATCCAAAGAACTTTCATAACATGCTCGTACACATATTACATGTATTTTCTAGTACAGTTAAAGTCTATCTTCATAATTTAAGTAAAAGTCATATAAAGGCATAATAGACATATGAGATACTAGGTGAAGTACTCGTGCTGCGCGGACAGGTCACATATAGTCGCCATTTTTAAATAGAGCACAATATCGAAATCAAAAGTAATATCAGTTAACCAGGTAAACAAACTACACCCATGTAAAATTTGTTGTAAATTAGACCAGTGGTTCTTGTGTGATTGAGTAACAGAGAGACACACAGACACATACCATTTCATTTTTATATGTTCGTGTAGATTTTCCCGCTAAAGCTAAGAGTATTATCACCTAACAATTTGTGCGTATCGTCTCATAGACTTAAAATTATTTTGTACCTAAATCCATGTAAGATACAAAGTTGTAAATGTAAATCCTTAATGGTTCCACTTCAAAGGTACCACCGTCATATCTATTTCTGCTTTATAATAACAGGTATTTATTATAAACCAGTAGTGGCCGTGTGTTAGGGAAGTGAGGATAAGGGAATGTAAAGAAGCGGCGGTCCGTCTTAATCGTCAGTGGTAGTAAACTATACGCAAATTTTTAGAAATAGCAACGCATGTGGCTGGCATCTTGTAGGACTGTACACTATATTTGCTTAGGTTAGGGTCGTTGAAAATCTCACTTACCATAAGGAGAAATACTAAAGAGAGGTGCATACGACTCTATTATATTATAATAAAAATAGAAAATAATTTTCTAATAGAGAAATATTTTTTTCACATGTAAACACAGTTTTACATATAAATATTTCCTCAGAAAACATTTTAAGCAGTAAACTGATGAAAGTGATGATAAAACTTCCAAACCAAACTCTTTTAGGAGGTTTTCTATTTATTAATACATTTGTTTAGGTGGCAAGGTACCCCCAGACCGGACGGTGGTGGTGGACGAACTCCGTACAGTATCGCTGCCCCTCTTCGCGTGTATGACGGCGCTGTGTATCGCCGGAATCATCGCAGCTATCGGCCTTATCGTGTTCAACATCCTGCACCGCCACAGACGGTAAGAACTCGTCGGATAAGTTATCTTATTGAAGATTCGATGGTAGATTTAACGAAGTCACTGTATTGACTTCAATAGAAAGTTTTATAAAGTAAAGTGCACTCCGTGCGTTAATTGGTCGAGCTTGCATACTAATTGGCATAGAGATCAATGATAAAAAAATAATAGCAAAATGGGATCATTTCATTGTACAACTCCTTGTTTCATGAATCTGTGTATTTATATTCATTTATTTAATTTTTTTCTATAATTGTTCAGTTAAAAAATAAACGTTATTTATATCAATAATATTGATTAAAGTTTTATTAATTGGTAATATGTTTCAACACATATGTTCAACAGTTGTAAATTCTGTACAAAATGTAATGCCTTACATAATGCAGGGCGAGCACAATTTTTTAACATCGCCCATCTGCCATAGTTAAAACTAGAGAATGAAAGCTTCTCACTTTGTATGTTTTATGAAAGATGAAATAACACTGCACGTTAAGTAAAATAATGTCCACACTAAAACTGCAACAATAAAAGCAAAGGGAACGTAGTAAAACAATACGAGTAGCGGTTTGAGCTGCAAATGGAAAAATCCAACCCGTTATGTCTGCAAAATTATAGCTTCACGGATTACATAACATCGAGTACCGCAGCGGATCTGTCGATATTTGAAATCCAAGAACTTGTTTTTATTGCCGGTGAATATCATAGCAGTCGTTAAAGTACGCCAGTTGCAGCCTGTAAATATTTTCTCCTTAAGGTGGGTACTCACCAAAAGCAACGCGCCGAATGTAACAGGTTGGAAACGTGCAAGCAAAAAATGTTTCGAATAAATAAATTAAAAAATATATTAACCCTCTGTGATTTTACTTATAATAACTATTTCATTTATATGTGCTATAAAATCATCAATCTGTAGATATTCATTTTTTTATTGCGTTTGTAACTATCACTAACAGTCAGTCAATACAACTAAGTATAATCAATGGTGCATTATAGTATGATACTTACTCATATAATAGCACTTATAATAGTCTTATTTCCAACGTAATTGAGTAGTCACTAAGTTAAGCTGACTTAGTATCTAATTAACAAAACTCGCGAATCAATATGTCAATCGTATGTTCAAAGCTGACTTATTACAAAAGTGTTTTCCGTTACTGCCTTGTCATAACGTAAATGTAAGTGGTCAGTACACACCCTAAGGTTTACGCCCATACATAACAATATTTACGACAGGGTAATCCAGTGGTCGCACCCAGCCTGCAACACTGTAATGCTCTGCGGTTGCTGTGTATGTTTTTGTGCGGCCGTCGTACTTGGAGTGGATGGACGATGGGTGGAACCGCATCACTTCCCTGGACTCTGCGCCGCTCGGGCTTGGCTCCTCGCTACCGGCTTCTCGATGGCATACGGCGCCATGTTCACGAAAGTATGGCGTGTTCACAGACACACAACAAAACCTAAACCAGAAACAAAGGTAAGTTTAAATAAGAACACAAATAAATTTCTTATAAAGAACCGTAAAACTGGGACGGTTGGAGGGGCTTTGTTTTGTTTTGATACCGGCTAAGTATTCCGATGGTCTCTTAAAGGGCGAACCTTAAAACTTTGAGATTTTCTTAACTGCTCCATAACATTTATTCACTGGGTATAATTCGCGAGTCTTCTGTTTGTTTGAATACATACCGTTTACTTTGCCCGTTTATCTTGTCTCGAAAACAGAAGCATCTCATTCGCTTTTCCTATTTGAAACGATATTCGGCGTGCATAAATCGTGGAAACAATATCCGCACCGCGTAACTCATGTGGGTTGTGTTGTTTAGAAGCGTATGCTCGGATGAAAGCTGCATAGAGTGAGAGATCAGTTAGGAGGTAGAGTGCTTTTGGTAAACGCATTGCAGTAACCAGATAGATCTAATATATTATAATCTAAAATAAGAGTAATGTTTTCGTAGATAAAATTTAGTAGAGACACATTTTTATAACCTGGGCATTAAAAATATTAAGACATTCTGAAGGAATAACATACTTGCACCAAACTTTATAATAGTAGTAATGCGGGTTGCTGCCTCATTATTTAGGTAAGTCCCTTTTAATTAAACAATGAATATCCTTAAAAATTGACATTTAAATTTGATTTTTGCTCTTCTAGCCTTATGCCCCTCAAAGACATACAACTATTTAATCTGTTTGATCCCGGCTAATCCCGGTCGAAAGGTCAAAAACTTATCTTACCCTAAAATATAAATCATACAGTTTTCAGATAAATAAGTAATTATTCTATAAACAATGTACAACGTTTCTCTAACACGTTTGTCAGTTGTTATGTAAAAAAGTGTAATCCAATGATTTAGAGTGTACACACTATTTTCCTAATCCCGCTATAGTTTGATCCAATTCGACACGTAATCCGATAACGTTAGGCTTTCGCTACTCCAATATTCTGATAAAAATATATTATTATATGTAACTACATAAATGAAATTATATTTAGCGAAATATAAATATGTTTTAAACATCGATAAGAAAGCAATACATATACATTTAGGTCAAATGTACTACCACATTATTTGCGTTGCGATTCTTGAAGCTCAACTTATCTTAGTATAATATACATTTTTGTTCACAAAAATGGACTTTCCTAAGCATTTAAAATATCATTATCCCACTTTCGTCTATTGGGCACGGGCCTTCTCTCAGAGCGAGTGTGAGTGTCATAGTCAATTACGCTAGCCAAGTGCGGATTGGCAGACTTCACACGCCTTTGAGAACTTTTTACAGAACTCTCTGAACATGTAAATCTACATGCTTGAGAGTTCTGTAAAAACTTATAATGGTGAAGTGAATTTTGCGAAACAACTTTTCGCGATGTTTTATTTCATATTATAGCAAGTAGTAAATAATTTCTAAAACGTCCATAACTTTGAAAAGTAAAAGAGATCTTCATCATGATAATTGTAATGATGATGATGATGAGTGCAGAATTTGAAATCACTAGTCTGTCTCAACTACGATGAAAATATGTTATTCACTTATCATCAGACAATCAGAGTCTTGGGCATTTCAACCCCAGGATGATAATGAGGATTGCAGAATATGAAATTGGATAGACTAGTATCCGAGCAACATTGAAAAGCCATTCATTTATGTCCAGAAACGCATGCACGGTTGGAAGCTGTACACCATGGTGGGTGGGTTGCTGATCGTGGACGTGGCGTTGCTGACGGCGTGGCAGGCGCGGGATCCGATGCAGCGGCGTGTTGAAGTGTTCTCGCTGGAAGCGCCGCGTCATCACGACGACGATGTGCACATCCGCCCCGAACTTGAGCACTGCGAGAGCGAGCACAACACTGTTTGGCTTGGTAAGTGTTTTCTGATCTTGGTCGACATCGATAATACTACAAGTATCGTCAAGACACATGCTAGGTATGTCTCTTGACGATACTTGTTAATGTTACAAGACGTCTAAACTTAGTCCTCAGGTAGCAACGCATCTATGGTCAAACTCAGGTAAGACTCTGACCTTATCTAGATTTGATTACAAATGTCCAAAAGAATTCACGAGCAATCTGCATCGACCA
This sequence comes from Cecropterus dorantes dorantes, assembly GCA_018249915.1. NCBI lineage: Eukaryota > Metazoa > Arthropoda > Insecta > Lepidoptera > Hesperiidae > Cecropterus > Cecropterus dorantes. The sequence goes on from DWLI01002520.1 coordinate 7,849, forward strand.
TCTGCATCGCTTTTCGTGAATGGTACTTGGTACCAGTAATTTTCTGGCCAAATCATAGAACTTACATACATTAAGTAACTATCATTAATCGTTGACGAGTGGCTTACATTTCACCATGTCAGCGTCACTCCCAGATCTGGAATATTTTAAAAGCCAATCAAATGTTTATGCAGTAATAATAAGATCCTTTAAAACGGTATCAGTATTTGTTAATGCAAATGCATAAATGGACAAGTCAATCTCACGAGTTTTGCAAAGTCAATACTTGACTTTTGCTCTCAATGACATGTCTTGAATTTAGCTGTCCAGTAGGTACTATAATTTATAGAGTTTCTTTTTTATAATATAGAAGTAGCGAATCAACGTGAAGTTCAGTTTATGGCAAATGGTCATTGTTACCCACGGCCATCTGTAATAAACTCCAACTTGCGTGTTCTTTCTTCTTCGGCACTAGTTTCACAGGCAAAAGTCAAGGATCTGAGTTTTTTCTTGCTTAATTTGGCGGGACATATTTTTTTTATGTACCACTATACAAAAGGTAATGTTGTCCAATGACCGATCATAAGAATAAAATAATTCATAAGTGTTTTCAATACTATCTACCCGTATATTATCCAGAATAGCTTGGATACTGATAATTTATTCGATGCGCCCACATTATCGATGGATAACTGTCCCATTTAGTTGTTCATAATATATATCACTTCTCTCTATTTCTATTCCATGGATATTTAATGAAAAATGGCTATTCCACAGTATCATTCAGCCATTTATTTTCTGTGACAAGACATACATTTTATGCTTTAGTATACAGCGGTAGTGGAACAAAATATGCAATATGATTGGGATCACAATTTATTGCTTGTCCATTTATTTGGGGTATTCAATATGAAAAATATGAATCCAGTCCTATTTTACGAATATGCTGAACATTATGTTTGCCCATTCATACGTTTCTGTTCGAATTTTAAACATATTTAAATCTCTTTCGACAGCCAAATTCTCTTTTTAGTTTACAGGTTTTGTGTTGACGTATGTAAATATTTTCACAAACGAAATATTTACTTGAATTAAATCTAGAATTACTGGATTAAATTTAATTAGATGAGACGTCAGAAAACATTATGATTGGTAGCTACAAGAAAGTATACTTAAATTGTCAACCGTAAGCTTTCTGGAAACTTATAATGAAAGCAAAACGCTTAACTAATTAATTACACTTTATAAAAAAGAAGTAAAGCAAAAATTTCATTCCTTAGAAATTACACGGATAAATCTTAATTAACATCATAGCTGAGTCTCCAAAATATTAGAGAGCCGAAAAATAAAAGTTACGAAACCACTCCCCTGTGATTTAGAAAAATATATAAGTTATGAGTTTAAGTCGAGGCGTAGAAGTAATTACAAAATATGAGGGCCAACATGACATAATTTAGTTTATAAAAATAAGAAACATTTATAAATTCTCCCGCAACAGCCATTGGGCTCATTTGCGACCGTAACTTCTAGAGCGAAATCTAAACTTAAAAAGTTGTTAATAATATCTGTCTCTTCATTAAAGTCGCCAGACTTAATGTTTCTGCTATTTAAATGAAAGTATTTTGCTTAATTTAAAACATTAACAGGTATATTATGTAGAAAATTGAAAATTACATAAATAACGTTTTGAATACTTTTCCATTTAACTTTACTAACTTAATGAATAACACTTATAGATAATTATACACAGAATTGTAAATTCAATTAGTAGTTAATTACTTTTTAAATATATATTTTCAATTAGTAACTTTATGAATATTGTTACTATTGAATATTAATAAAACGCTTTATACACATACACACACGCATAATATCAATAAAGTCCATATAAAATAAACATTTGTCAATAAGTGTAGAAAACACCAAATACGATACTTTTTATGTAAAAAACCCAAACGTAATTCCTCGTATAAAAGCCGAGTCACTTTTTGCGAAATGGCACAATCTAGATTTTCCGAATCCCCTCGAGTAAGAAACAAATTGATATATTCGGGAAGATACGAAAAATGTTCCTTTCAGTTTTGAGAGTTTTTCACTAGTGGAATGGTTCTGATATCGAAAACTCCTACATTATAATGACAGCATTTCACACAACTATAAGGAAAGGTCGAGGAATTATTTATATCCCTTTATTTCAATATTTTCTTTCATTTTGATAACAAATGAGAAAGATTGATATACTCGTACGAGTAGATGGTTTTACAATAGGTACTCAATGCTTTTTATCTACACTTTTTTATTAAACTATTTTATTCTATACTTAATATACTTAATACTTAATATATACTTAAAGCAACTACTCGTATATCATTACAGTTATTTCATTAAAAATGGCGTGATTCTTGATATGTACTAAGTATAAGCGTTGGTACGTACGAAGCCAAATACATGTTTTTTGTTTGTCATTCGCCATTGATAATTAATTGTTCCGCATAGGCCCTAATTAAGCAAACAATATTTTTCCCGTTTTCTGGAATCCAACGCTCAATTTAAGCATGAAATGTACACGAACTATTGCTAGTGAGTGACGTCTGATATAATCTTTAACGCCACTGTCTCTTAAGAAACTTGGAATATTATTTCTTTTTGTAGGAATAAAAGATCGCTACAATGGTCTGATTATCATCTGCCATATCCCATATGCGCATTACTGATTTACACGAATTGCTTTATCTGTTATATTCTGTACGTTTATATGCGTTACACCTTTTCACACGGAACCAAAATCTATTTTCCTAGAAACATGTTTTGTTGCAGGCGTGATGTACGGCTACAAGGGGCTGGTTCTCATCTTCGGTCTCTTCCTCGCGTACGAGACGCGTTCAGTGAAGGTCCGTCAGATCAACGACTCGCGGTACGTGGGCATGAGCATCTACAACGTGGTGGTGCTGTGCCTCATCACGGCGCCCGTCACGTTCGTGATCGCGAGCCAGCAGGACGCCGCGTTCGCGTTCGTGTCGCTCGCGATCGTGTTCTGCTGCTTTCTGAGTATGGCGCTCATTTTTGTTCCCAAGGTTAGTGAAACTTATTTAATTTTAATTTTTGGATGATTTTATCCAAAAAAATGAAATTCGTATGCAAAAATAACATTTTTTTGTATTAGTGGTAATAGCTACAGATTAAAATATATATTATACCTCCGTCTTCAAGTTTTTGAAACTGTGTATTAACTGTTACAGTGGCATTGTATCTTATGACGCTTACAATTCTAATCTACAAAGTTTGAAAGGATAATAAGAGAGAAAAGGATAATTAAGCAAAATAATATTCTTATTTTGGGTTTTAAACTGTTCAGACTTCATGCTCATCTGTTTTTTTTACGTTTTAACGTATTGTATGCACTGAAGATTGAAAGCCCGCTGTAATTTACAATCAAATGAAATGCACGGACACATATCACATATCAGAAGAACAGTAATACAATAATAATATATAATAAAGCGGATTGATGACGATAACTATTTCTAAATCTCGATGACAATCCTTGCTGCTCATGCCAAACGAATGCGTAAACAAAAGAAAACATTAGAACATATCAGAAGTAAAGATGAAGATAAATAAAGATAATAAAAATAATAATAATAATATAATAAAGATCCGTACTCGTTTTAAGCAGTGGCACAGTAATCCTTGTTATTCATGCCAAATAAATACGAAAACATTAGGTCACATTTAACACATCGCAAGACCTGTGTTCAGCAATGGCACACTCTTAACATTATTTATTGATGACGATAATTATTTTTAAATCTCTATGCCAATTCTTGTTATCCATGCTGAACGAATACACAAACAAATTACCACGTTAAGTGCAATTTAGGCTCAATCGAAAAGCAGCTTAGTTTCCAATTATTTATGGCCAAATCCTTCATTTTTGGATCGTTGCCAATTAGATCGCTAATCACGGTGCTCGAAATCAAATTTGTGCCAAATTCTACGACGTAAGGCAGCAATTACAAGTATCATAAATTTGCAGCAATAAGTAACATAACGTTAAGCTAAACTTAATTTGGATTTGCCACTATGTGATAAAATCAAAATCTTTTTTTGTACACCGAAATAATTCATAATACAAGCACATACATTCTCAAAGGTACAATTCGTCTTATGTGTGTGATGTTAATTTATATTATAATATTATATTTATTGTTAAATCCTATCAAAGATTATAGAAGTATCACAAATCTTACAATTCCAGGACTTCTTACAACTAGGGATACATATATTTGTTTTAATCTTTTAATGAAGCAGTTATAGTTTATGTCAAATCGACCACGTAATCAACATTTTCGCTAATCTTATTATTTCAATTTCGTTATCCACACATTCCTGCGAAATCATCTTGTATAGATAAGTCATTAGTCAAAATCTTCTGTACAATAGAATAAAAGAAAATACGACAAGGTCTGGAATTCGAAAGAAACTATTTCGCTGATTTTAACAGGCGATGTAACGTAGCAAGCTAACAAGCTCGTTCCCTTGTTACTTTATGTTACAATACTCGGGTCACTCTTGGGATTTGTAATAATATTTAACAAGTTTTTTTTTATCCATCTGGCATATTAGTAATTAATACAGCTATATTTCTTTTTACCCGACTGCGTCAGAAGGAGTTTAATGTTTTTCGAGCGTATGTAGGTATGTATGTCTGTATGTCCATTTCTTTGGCACGGGCTACATTGGGATTTGTAATAATATTTAACAAGTTTTTTTATCCATCTGGCATATTAGTTATTGGTATTGCTATATTTCTTTTTACCCGACTGCGTCAGAAGGAGGTTAATGTTCTTCGAGCGTATGTAGGTTTGTATGTATGTGTGTATGTTTGTATGTCCATTTGTTTGGCACGGGCTACACCCAAACGGCTTGACCGATTGTGACGTATGACATATCATTTGAATCGTCTCATTTGAGAACTATGACTATGTCATTCATAGACACATGACACAAGATATAATTTTCAAAAATGGCGCCTGGAAATAGAGGAAAAAGGGGTAGAGGGACGACTTTTTTTTGCTATTACGACAATATGGGTATCAAATGAGAGGTAGTAAATTGACCTATCTAAAAATATATACACATAATAATACTTTTACTTGACTATTTTGACACTGACATTATGAACAAAAATTTATTTTGAAGCATTCTGGTATATTTTATTTTAATTTTTTTAACAATTTTACTAATTAATTTG
>DWLI01002521.1:0-13080 GCA_018249915.1 Cecropterus dorantes dorantes
CCCCGGTCGAACTACACTGGTTCTACCACCTGTAAATTTCTATATTTCTGATTTAGAGTTCTGTTATTTACGCTCAAAGATGCTGATAACTTGTGACTTGCATCAAATCTTCTTTGCTTTCGCTTTAAATTCGTCAATCATATCAAGTAAAATCACACACCCATTCTATAATGTGAGGGAAGGTCCACAAGGGAAAAAAGAAACGAACTTAACTTTAAACTAATAATTAAAATCCATTACGGAACAAAATTATGATTAAAATTTTCATTATCAATATTTCTGAAACAAACTTACCAAAAAATTTATAGACTTCATCTATCAATTTATTAGCCCTTTGAGGTCTGGACATAGACTCATTTGGAGATTGACTGTAAAATCCGCACCTGGCATGCATGTTGGTGACTGCAGTACCTGTAAATATTACCCAAGAAGAAGGGTCCCTGTTGTGAACTGATGTCTAGTAGTTAGTATGAAATAAACATTTTGAATATCGTACCATATTGCATCGTATATTTCATACCATTAACAAAGACCCTGCTTGTCATAAGTTGATAGTTCAATACTTACAATATTGCGAGTTGTAGGATTTCTAGGTAATGCCTTTCAAGGCGTCACGTGTCTAGAAGACACGAAACGTGCTCAGAAATCTTTCTTCTAGGAAGTTGTGTCTCGTACTTTGTTGCTTGTAGTGAAGCTTACACTAATGTGTTTCGCTCAAATTATTTTCAATAGCTTATGAGCACTCTTCATATTCTTTTTTTATGCAATTGAAGTAGTAAATAAACTGACAGATTTCTTGATATTGTCTGCTATTCATGGATATCGGTAACAACTGATATATTACAATTATCACCTGAATTATAAATACTACGTCAAAATGTTTGAAATTAAAACATAACTAATGTTAATTATTTAATATTCTGTTTTTTTTTTCAAATAAAACAGGTTTAACAGTAATTTAAATAAAATTAAAAAAAAAACTAACGTTTGATCTAAGAGGAAAATATGTAAGATTGGTGCCCAACTATAAAATGTTCTACCGAAACTATACGAATTTCTAAAAATCTTATTTTAGTACATATATAAGTTATTATTATTTGGAAACGTTTGCAGATTTAAGGCTCCTTCATATATAAAAGACAGCTATAATCTAATGTGTTCATGTTTCATCAGTCAATGTAAGAGTTTTATTAAAATTATAAAAGAAATAGGCACTTCATTAAAATAAGTTACTCGCAATGTATGTAAAATAATTAATATATTAAGACAAATGAATAAGATTAACCAACCTTTTTCATATTCATAACGTCTTTAGAAATACGCAACGATAAATATTAAGTAGATATCATCTTTAAATATTACTTTACTTGCTAAATTTATGAATCAAATTTATTTTTATTATACGAATTAATACCGTTGTTTTTCTTAATTAGTCTTAGTCTTATTTTGACAAATCTGGTCTTGGTCTTGTAGGCAAAGCAGATCTCAAGTCATATGTAATGTGCAGATTTAAATTTTCATTTCCTCTTATACCTACTAACTGTGCCTTGCAGTTCTCTCAGATCTAAGAAAAAAACACACACATAGCGTGTTGTTATACACGTCGCATTAGCCTTTATATAGTAGTGGCCTTCTTCAATAAAAAATATTTTTTCAATTCGAACCACTAATTACTGAGGTTAGCGCGTTCAACCAAACAAACTCTTCAGCTTTATAATATTTACATATGTACCTTAAGTGGTTGTCTTATGCTTCCTGTGTAAAGAAAGAAATTCGTATTGAAGTCACGTAATATTAATTTAGAAACGTCGATCATACACTTTTTGTTGTAAGTATACCTCGACTTACGGCAAAACATCTCATTCCTACAACTAAAGCCCCACAATCTACGAATGTACAACCAGTTGCATAACTCACATAAACGTTGCGAGGTAAGATTGAAGTCAGAGTCGAGCGTGGGTTAATGACTCCACAGAGGTCGTCCATTGTTTTGGTAAACAATGCGCCGCGTCAATCCTTCCAGTTATACGCTTCACTAGGTGACGTTCGACCCTTTTGGTTTTCACGTTGAAAATACGAAACTTTCTAAGACAAACGGCACTCGCAGTTAATGCATTGTTTAATTGACTGTTAGAGAAAAGGCGTTTATAAAGATTCGTGTGTAAATACCTAATTTTCCTTCGCGAAAATGGGTTCAACGTCGTGTGAAGTAGCAGTCGATAAACTCGGGCTACTCAAATAATTACATTCATTATTTTGAACGAGAAAGTTATAGAGGCTTTCTAATTGTCTGCAAATATTAATTAGTGCCTGTTTGGAGCTGATTAAGACACTGAATTGTGATTTTATAAAAATATGCATATTATATCAATGATTATTTTTAATACAAAAATACAGTTCTCTAATACACTTTTTTAAGATATGTAAAAACTGTAAATTCACACACCAGTGTGTCGATTCAATTTTGTGCTGTAGTGGATCAGTAGATAGAGTTGACAAAATAACGAGGGTGACTTAACGTTATGGGGAATTAATAATAGTTATAGTCTAGAGGTCTGAAACACGTTTTCTCATCCTGGTGTTCCGAAGTTCGACCCTACATTTGACGGGACCACCTTTAATTTTTCGAAGTTATCTGCTGTTTAGAAATAATAATAATAGTTGCTTGAATGGTATAAACATTTTTTCTAAGTCGTCACTCAGTCATCTACGTCCACCATTAAAAGTATAATTAGACTGTTTCTTTTTAATTTAATAGGCCTACCATGTATAAAATAATCACTCAACGCTAAAACACACATGTTATGCCTGTATATTTATTATCTGCAGCAATTTTGCGATGTGATATATTTCATTATATTCAAAAATATTCCTAAATTTGAGTCTGTCATATTTTATACCAGGAAATATTTAGTAGTTGATATAGTGAAATTAAGTTATAAGCTCGTTTAGAGATGAGATGTTGTTAGTAAATTGTTGAGCTATTTATGATAGCCTTTCTAAAATATTCCATCTATATTAACTTTCAAGAAATTAATGGAAAAATAAAAATAGGAACACTAAGGCAACGGTTCTATATTAAATAAGATAAGAAAATATATTATTTGCAAGTTAAACAGTATTATATGTTCAAAGTTCGATATTTTTGTTATGATGTAATGTAAGCTACATATTGGTTCTGAAACGAATGAATAATGTAATAACATTATTAAAATATTCAATGTTTCACGTCTTTTTTTGTAGAAAAGTTGAGAATATATCAAGTAACATGTATGCAAGAATCGTTAAAAGTACGTATAAGTTATTTTCGTGATGTGGTTAATGCTTCTCAAAACAGTAGTTTTAAGTAGTTTAGAAAGTGCCTAGCCATCAAGATAGAAACCACTATTGTCTAATGAAGAGGTCTTCATTAGACGATAGTGGTTTCTATAAATCTAAGCACTTATTTTAATATTTGTTTAGACTTGTGTATCTGTTGATCCTAAATTAGAGACACAGACATAGGAGACTGACATAGATGCAAAAAGAAGGTTTGTGAAGTTTTACGAAGTCGAGACACGTCTTTTATATTTATGAATAACGTATTAACAAGTGTAAGTTCAGTAGACGTAAATGGAAATCTGTATCGGACTAGCTCTTATGTCTTAGCATCATGCTAATAGCTTAGCTTACTCGCATACAGTGAGGCATGCATTTATGACGGATCGGTAAGCGGGTGGTAGAGGGCGGTCAGGAGGGAAAAATAACTGGGATCGCGGATAATTAATGACTTCATTTATGTTTCTGCGCTTGAAAGTCTTGATTGTGCTGACCGCCTTTTACTTTTTTCTCAGAATAGGCCTCTTTCACGTTCAAATTGTTATTGTTCGACCGAAACCAAATTGAAAATTGTAAGGGTTCGATAAAATCTTTGAGGGCAATATCGCGAATTTTGCAGTCGGCACTCGGTACCTAATTGTACGTATTAAAATCTGAGGAAGCTATTCCGAAGAAAGTTATTATCGAATTTTAGTACCGCCCCGGTATTTGGTTTCGCATTTTTATCCGTAAAATTTCAATCTAAAACCATTTAGGTTGAAAAAGAATTGAGTTTGAGAATTAATTTGAATGCTTTCGGTGGTTACTTCATTATTGCAGTTATGGATAGAGAAAAGCTTTTTTTGTTGGTATATTACGGTATTACCAAATCCCATTGTTAAAGTTTTGGTTACTGCGTGAATTTTATAGTTAATTTTGGCGAAAAGACTAAAAGGAACACTACATAATACTACACAAAACAGTACTCTAAACACATTATACGCGTTCAACATGGAAAACGTTTGACGAATAAAACTAGCTCTTATAAAACGCTGTGTGGCTAACTTGGAAGCCATGAAACATTTGCTTTAAGCGTTTCTTGCTTGGTATTCATCTTTATAAAGCCAAGAACTTTCCATGCAAATTGTAGCGAAATTTGAAGAAATTCGAAAAACGTTGACACTGGTGTTTGTTGTGATTTTAAACACAAACATTTGTATTACTTATTAGTAGTCCAAACATTTTTTACAAGTATATACAATGTACGGACATACGGAACTTTCATTGTTATTATATGGACCTCTTGATCCTTACAAAGATGGTCTGTTCAAGTTTTCAACGATCTCAATATCACTGAGAAGTTAAGAGGAGTTTAGTCATGAGTCTACGGATACTGTCCTGGTGTAATTTTCACTCTAAAATATTGTGTAAAATACTATAAAATACATATAGTTTTGTATTTTCCATTATAGAGGTAGCAAACTTGAACTTCTAATTAATCCTAGGACGAGAGTCTACCCTAATATCTGTGTCACTGTACTTTAAGTATATCTTATAAAGTAAAGCAAAACAAAAATATAGTGAATTTTGGCTTCGAGTTGCGAGACACATTTACATTTAGTCGCGTTTTTTATTAATCTCTATGAAGGTTATAGACTGCAGGTGCTTTAACATAATTTAACATGTGGTATTAGTATTTTCAATAAATATTTAAATTTAAAAGGGATCAATGCTAGGAGCATAGGCCCCTTTTAAATTTAAGTATTAAAAAAAAAGTTTCAAAATGTTTTCGCCTCAAGACCTTTTGAAAGAATAACAGAGGAAGGTAAAATAAAAACGAAGTAAGTGACAATTTATATTTTACTCTTAAATCATGTGATAGTCGCCAACGTAGAAAGAAAGGCGGAAAACAGTTTCAAACTTGCCGAGGAGGCATTAAAATTCTCCTTGTCTGTGGTAAACAGAATATTAAGTCTACTTTATGACTTACTCCAGCGCTTAGTTTAAAACAGCAAGGTACCGTTAAGTCTTGTCAATATTGTAGTGAGTTAACTAAAATCAGTTTTATTTACTTAGTTACACGATTGTTATGTCTTAACATAAAGCGCTTACTAACTCTAGAGGTTTAGGGTTTAATTCAAATAAATTATCAAAGTTCGTAAAAAAACCTCTGTAATTTTAGCATAAGTATTATAATGAAATTGAAATATTAAATTCAAATTTTACGATTTACCCATTGCTTAGAATATTTATTGTCACTTATTAATAATATTAAATAAGTTATAAATTATTAATATTTTATATATAGCATTATACAAAAAAATCTAATAAGCGAGTATTTTGTATGTGATGTAAGTAACCAAATGACTAACCATTACAAGGAAACACCGTTGAAATGAAAAAAAATAAAAATCTTCGGGTCCATAAGAACAAAGTTCAGATTCAGATTAAAGGGCACTAAAAGAAAAGTAAAGATCAGATCAATTTAATTATTGAACAATGTAAGTATTTTTGCTTGTCAACCTATTTTGTTCAATCACTTATATTGCCAATAAAGGGCTCACAAATATTCATTAAGATAGGAGGTAAGATCTAATTTACTAGTACGTCATCGTCTACCATTATTGTCCCACTGCTGAGCACAGGTCAGTTTTAGGCCATAGTCCACCGCGTTGGCGAGTTGGTGGACTTCACACACTTCTGAGAACTCTTTTTTTAGAGAACTCTCAGGTCTGCAGGTTTCCTCACGGTTTTTTCCTTCATCGTAAAGCAGTAATAATTAATTCCTAATACGCACATTATTGATAGGTAATCAGTGGTCTGGGATTTAAACCCCGGTATCCTCGATTGAGAGGTCGAGTTTATTTTAATTATTAAGAAATAATAAAAAAGTCTTCTACATATCACAAAGTCTATTTAAAAGTTAAAACACAAAATTATTGTGCTTATTGTCATATCTGACATAATATACGTATTTATATTCATTCCATATCTAATATTCCTACCCTTAAACATGCACAAGTCTTACTATACTCTCCACGTCTCAAAGTTCCCTTCCCTAAGTAACAGATGTCCTTTTATCAAGTTGTTTGTATAAAAATCACTCCAGTCTGTTATCGTGTGTACGTACATACTGTTATGCAGATTCGAGTCGGGATTCTAAACAGGAGTATTGTTATTCGCGCCACGATCGCCCGGCGTCCCGATTACGTTCCCGACAGCCGTGACCCTTTGAACTCTCGGGAAATGTCACTGGTACGGTAGAATTTTTCCCACTCAAGTTTACACTGTTTTACGAGTTGTGTACAAGTTAATACGCTTATCCGGTAATTTGAGAGGGTCTCAATGAAACTGGTGTTTATAAATTCTGTAAGATATGTTGTTTTAAACTTTTATTTTATGTATTTGATGTTTAATTTGAGATATGTCTTAATACTTTGATATGATGCAATGATGCATCTTGGAAATTTATATATTAATACAAGAAACGCTGTTAATTTATATAGCTTACAAATTTTAGTTACTTATTTAATTTAAATTACCAGTATAGGTAAAATTTTACTGTAAACATATTTGTACATTGCAGAAAAGTTTAAATATCATATATATATCATTTTCTGTTTAGTATTAGTTAAAGTATTTCGTGGGTACATATAAAATATTCTGCCATATGGATTTTAGCATTGAGTAATACAACTTTATTGGATTTATATATCATTTTTATGAACAGAAAATAGAAAATACTTGTCAACTGACATCTGTTATGGGACCAGACATGTTAATATTTTTCCACGTTCGTCTAATACCTGTAGCTATAGCACTTACACTTGCTCTGGATACATCAGAGAGTTAATTAATACTTCATGCTAGTTTAATTACTTAATGCAATATTATTTGACTAGACGCACGCTAAGGGGATGTTAGCTATAGTAAAGAAGTACGCAGAAAAATGAAAAGCTTTCTAAGGTTAATGATTGTAACCTAATATTAAGGTTTTAGTATCCTTATGGTAAGTCGACACTTACAAATGACATGTAAGTGGAATATAAGCACTTATAATATTAAATGGAAGTTTTTCTAGTTGTGTTAACTCCTCGCAAAGTAACTTTGACCACAGTTCGTAACTAAGTAGGTAGTTCGTTGAAAGTGCAAAATCTATAGCCGATGTTATATTGGTTATTAAAAGTTGTACGATGAAAGTTTAATGGAAGAAAACTACGTTTCAAAGATTTCCAGCAGCATAAATGTAAACAGTACAACTTGGAGTGTTTCAGTCGACTATAATAGCTCTCGCAGACTGTTTTTTTCTAGACTTACCTATTTTAAATAGTTGGTTAATGGGTACGTCCTTAATTAGAGCTGAACTGAGAGAAATAGAGCCTTCTCTTCTGATTTAATGAGGGGCAATCGCGTGATCCCTTTCGCACAGGTTTGGCCCCGCCTACCGGGCGGTGAAAATCAATAACATACTCCAGAAGTGCGTTTGGTGTCCTACCCCGCTGACGTCGCCACGGACCGATGTGAGGGTCACTTACACACTTGCTAACGACAATGCTCACCGGAAGAGTGCGATGCCATGATTTCTGATTGCCCGCTTAGATTAGACAGACGATGTCACTTTTATCAGAACTTTCCTATAGTGGCGTGTCTATTTAAGTACGGAAATTGTTGAGTTTTCAGTAGTTCGTAATAAAAGCATGTTTTAACTATTGCATCGAGTTTCGCGTAATTTACGCTGATATTTTTTTTAATGTTGAAGTGAAATTATTACTAGATGTCACTCATAATTAAAACTACTTTACTAACATAGATTGCGAAAACAATAAAATCTATGGTAGCTGCAACTCTCATAGCTTATAGAATTGATTCATAATATTTAAACAAAAACATTTCTCAATTTTACTGTCAGAATGTATTACTTCATATTTGATTTCATATGCATTACTTAAAAGTATTAAAAATTTATTCGATTTAATAAAATATTAACGCTGCTGTGATACTTACCATTGAAACACATTAAAACTATACAACACATCATATTTGAACCAAGCTTACACCTTTTCGTAACTTTAGGGACAAATCTTACATCTCATCTGAAAGCCTCCTTAAAAACCATAGGTGCTATATAGTAGGCTCTATACGCTCTAAGATTTCATTTGTCAGTGTCATGTAAAGACACAACATGTCATTCAATCATTATGTAGTCATTTATAGAAAACTAAAACATCTTTCATATGTCTTGTATAGTGCCAATAGCTTCCTATTAAATTAAACTGTTCATCATAACCATGAACAGTCAGACGAATAAAGTACTAAAAGGGTTTATTAAAACTGTCATTTTAACAATAGGAATTTAGAAAACAAAGCTTAAATCAGTTAGGTAATGTAGGGGTTAAAATAATTAATATGATATATTTATAAATATATCTAAGAATTATATTGCTTGTAGAATTGGATGTCATTGAATTATAATAGTGGCCAGAATTAAAAAAAATGTAGTTTGTACCCTATAGTGTATAAATCTTTTAGAAATACGTCAAAACATACTAGTCTGACTATAATACAGTTTTTCACAGACTTAACGCACTATAAGGCACTATAAGGTTAATAATTAGGTAAATACCATAAGTTCATTGCATTAAATGCACTGTACCTTAAAGGCGTTATAACTGGTTTCTACCTGAGGAAATAATTCAAGCTAGATTTACCCTGTAATATAACTCAAGCCCATAATCTATCTTATTTAATTATTTAAGGTTGTTTTGTGGATTGGCTGAATTTTCCATGCCCTTTAAAATTTATTAGCCGCTTAATTTCCATAAACAAAAGGAAACAGGATAATATTTCAGAAAACCGTTGGAATTATAATTTTTTTATTACATTATCACAAGAAATCTGTTTTAAATGCCTAGAACGCAAGCATTCCCAGTATCTTATCTTAAAGGTGGTAGAATTATTTGTGGCATGACTGCGGAATCCTATTGTGCCTAATAACTAGTGTTATTTGTAGCCGTGTTCTGGTCTAAAGCGTGTGGTAAGGGAGATATACTCATCCGAAGCATTCCCACTGAGTCCTCAGGGGTAGCCACGTATCTGTGGCTAATACCAACACTGTTAAGCGCTACTGTGTTCTGGTCTGAAGGGAGGAGTCATATTTATCCGAGGCGAAGATGGGCAACCTCAGGTAAATATCAGATCTCATATCGGAATGATTAAAGATTTTTATGGGTGGCAGGAGTTAATTGCTATCAGGTGGACAGCATGTTCGTTTACTACTTCAATGTTATAAAAAAAATCCAGGTATCAAACTGGGATCTCGTAACCAGAACAGCATTTCAACCACAGCACTCAAAGGTTTGTCGATTGGCATAATTTATTTTAGTTAAAATATTAGTACTTCGAGAATAACAGTTTACTTGACGGGTATCAGAAAGCGTATTTCCGATAATTGCCGAAGGTTCTCGGAAGGTTAGCTCTAGTACGAGCACCTGCATTAATTACAAGATTTAACGTCATCCCTTCCATTAATAAGGAATAAGCGCCCACTTTACTTTCTTTGCGTTTGGTTGTTTATTAAAACGAAAGATTAATTACGATACCGAATTTTAAGAATTCGCAACTTTGTCGACTTGGCGGTATTCAGAATTTAATTTAAAAATTCCGAAGTACTACGAGACAGGTGAGCATAACAGCTGGGCCGTTATGAATTTTATCCCGCAGTAGTTTCGGGAATTTTTCCCGCGGACTCTGAACAACTTTATGGCTTATCCTTCAGGCGTATTCATACAGAATTTTCGGATGTGGCTAAAATTTTACATAACAATTTAATTTTTCACCGCGCGTCCGAATTTTTTCTGTGTTTTTCCATTTTATAAATAAAGAAGCGTAAAATTGAAAATTATACCTTTAATTTCACGTATTTATTGTTGGGTTTGAAAAAGAATACCTGTTAGCCTTTTAAAATATTCCGACATCAACCCATTCTTGTTTAACTGCTGGACTTTGTCGTCGGACGGCTTGATGCATAGCCAATTACATTGTTCAAATGTGAATTGATAGATTTTACACATTTTGGAGAACAAACAATTTCAAACACTTAATATATGTTTGAAAGTTAACGATGTTAAAATTAAACATTTATTAAACATTATTGTATATATATATGCCTGTATCTTTTAAAACTGAAAGATACTGTGTGTCGAAACTGCCAATGGAGGAGCAAAGTACGAACAATATAAAAATATATTATCTACTTATTTCACTCGACGACGTATAGTATAGCATCACTATGCCAACATTATGATATATGACACACACAAATTATATACTTATATGTATGTTGTTGTGTGTTATTATATGTGTGTGGATTTGGATGTTGTATGCATTCAAGGCATCTACGCGGTAGGGCGTAGATGCCTTGAATGTGGACAATTTTGTATTACAAATCCGATACACATATGATGACACATATGTGAACGGTTAATTTATAGTTGTGTTGTGTGTGTAGACGATTTTTTTTATCAAATCTTTAACCATAATTATTATTCAAGCATACGTTTAGATTTTGCCTTACAGGTAGCTGTAATTGTGTTTTTTTCGAAATCCGTACTCCAAACTAGTTTTAAAAGCTCGTCGGTGTAAGCTCTGCGATGTTGTGTCAAACACTTAACTCTGTTTGCGCTCTACGTTTCAGTTCTTTAATTCTAATTGGTGCAACTTCGTTTTGAACTTTTTCTGTGTTTAACACAAGTCGCGAAATGTTGCGATGAAAATCATTATGTCACGTCTCAAGTGCAAAATTATTTAGTGTTAAACTTGTGAATTCATATACCTATTACTGTGCACATTTTCAACTGTTACACTGTGTTAAGTAGATTATGAGAACTGTGAATAAAACAAAAGTTTGTTACTTAATACATTTACTAGTGTAATGAAAAATTCTCGATATATGTCCTTATCTTACTAATAATATAAATGTGCAACTTTATGAGGGTGTACGTATGTTTGTTACTTCACACTGAAGCTTCTGATTAGAGGTTTAAGACAGAAATCTTGTTGTATATGAAATTGCTATAGATGTCCATGGGTCCATGGGCGGCAGTGAGCAATGTGAGCTTCAATTTCATGAAAAAAGTCACACATCTGCCATAAAGAGTTCGGGAGGTTATAATTGAAGTAAGTGAACATCTAAGGAATAAATATGTTCACTCAAAATGCGTTACAAAGGATGCGACATTTCCTTTCTTTGAAATTTCCTCTTATTAAAGGTAGTCGTAATAAATTACTATCAACGCCATTAAATAAAAATCACTTAAGAAAATGTGGGAATAATATTTAAAAGTTAATTTTTCACGGCGGTAGCTTTGATAGTAAGAACTAACACTACGGTTTTACAATTTTAATTTTTCATGTTTCCACTCTAGTCTCTATGAATTTTACACAGGCGACGAATTCTAGGAATTGTATATAAAAATGCATAGACAATTTAAAGATATTTTTCGAAGTTTTCTTCTTTAGAACATGTTATTTTGTGTCTTCAATTCAGTCTTTGCTTTAATAAGGCAAATTATTTTTACTTTAATAATCTTAATCTCACTAATATAATTGCGAAAGTTTGTGAGGATGTGTG
Source organism: Cecropterus dorantes dorantes (assembly GCA_018249915.1). Classification (NCBI taxonomy): domain Eukaryota; kingdom Metazoa; phylum Arthropoda; class Insecta; order Lepidoptera; family Hesperiidae; genus Cecropterus; species Cecropterus dorantes. The sequence goes on from DWLI01002521.1 coordinate 11,927, forward strand.
TGTTTGTTTCTCTTTTCCGCAAAAAACGACTGGATTGATTTCGCTGAAATTTAACGTACAGATAATTTATTACCTAGATTAATACATGGAATATTCATTACTGTGTAATAATCTAGTATCTGCATTATTATATTATTATAAAATGCAAAATATATATATGCAAAAAAATAAATAAATATATATAAATGCAAAAATGCTACTTGGCATTTTTATATAAAAATCATAAGTAATTTTTCGTGTGTGCAAATCAGTATAACTAGTATATGAACATCGTATGAGGTGCAATTTTAGAAACATTTTGATTTCTTCATATTGAAATCTACTTTGATACTTATTTATTTTTACTTTACATATATTTGGATATAATGTAGGTAGTATTATAAGCCGACATGGCGCCGTGGCGTACCTGCATTAATTAAGGGACTTATCCCGGAAGTTAATGGTGGAGGCCGACGCGGCGCCCGACGTCTCTAATAGTGCACTGATTGATTTAGGTAAACACTTATCCCTCCCGGCATCAACGAATATATTTAAGTAATATTTTGTTTTTTGAATATATACCTACTGCTTACCTTACTCAAATTAAATAATTATTTGACTTATAAAACAATAAATATTTTAAAAATGTTCTTACGACATGATTTATGTAATAATCGAAGCGTTTATAGATCTATATATTATTGCAATACACAGAAAACATTTACATATTTCAGTATAAAAAAATGAATTTCCCGTTAACGCTAGTTTGAAATTAAACTTCCACGTAGTGGCCAATATTACGATATAAATTTAAATAAATTAAATTACTATATTATTTACAGCAAAAAACAGATAAAGCGTCAATGAACCCTGAAGCAAACTCTTAATCGCAGCTTAAGAAATACTTCGAATAATAATAATAAAAAAGCATATTACAATATATGACGATTTGACTTATTTTTTCGATTCATTTGTCACGACTTATAATCAAAAGCACGTAAGGCGAAAACCCTTACAAACAGAAACGTTTTCTACAGTGATAGCCCCGCACTAGGATTTTCTCCTGTGTCGCGGGTCGCCATGAAACCACAAAGAACTGAAATCTAAATTCATCATTCAGATGTCTGCCTGGCCGGGAATCGAACCCGGAACCCACTGCGCGTCAGACCGGTATG
>DWLI01002522.1:0-13079 GCA_018249915.1 Cecropterus dorantes dorantes
AATCGAAGGATACCGAAATAATATATTTTTTGAAGTCGCCTATGATCCAGGTGATCAAAGGACACTAATGATTCGCCTTTGATCACCCATGTGGAAGACACCGATATTTAGACGCATCCTCCATTGGTGTAATGTTGTGAGATTTGTCTCCAACCAAGCTCTTAACTCTAAAATATTTTCAAAATTAGGAAAAAATACATCATAGCCAACCCATCACTGTTCGGGGTACCGCACTTCATCCAAAATGAGATATTTTAAGGCCATAGTCCACCATAAAGAGGAAAACATGTTTTAAATAATTTAAACAAGATTTCTCGCAGATTTTACATAGTTTCTTGCAGAAAAATATAATTCAAACCAAGACAACGGGAGATAAGATGCGAACATTATCTTACAACATTTTAATATGTTACGGGTACTCACGATATGTGGTTTTTTTTTTTAATTTCTTTTTGCCGATATTTCGACCCAGTTACATGGATCGTGGTCACGGCGAAACTGCACTGCAAAAAACCGCATATCGTGAGTACCCGTAACATATTAAAATGTATCAATTCACCGATAATATTAGTCTAAAATCTTACAACAACTCGGCACTCTCTCCTCCCTAAATGTCTTATCTAATGGATGTCCCCAGAGAGCATTTGATTGTAGTAATGAAAATAGCAAATACGCAACCCTGCCCCTGGGTTTGTATATTGTTTGTTTGGATTCTAACTAACACCATATGAAAGAGGAATACTGGAAAAATACATCTCCCTTACACTCTGTAATCCAGAAAAGAACAACGCTACACTGCTGTAATAAGACATGTATAAATATGTTCCAACTAAGTCAACTATAATTCTGTAGGACTTATCCTATAATATAATATGGATTGATTAGATTACTTCAGGATTCTGAAATAGCCACTTTATTTTAGGTGGGCTCCATTTTCTTGTATTACAGAATAGTCCATAATTGATTTGCCAATATTCATTAGCAATAAACATTTTATGGACATTGAAATCAGGTCATAATTTTTTACAAAGACTTGTAATATTTACTGGATCTTGTTAAATAAGGATGCCCAGCCATTGGCTAATATCACTTGAGCGATAAGATATCTTCAGGGGATAGAAACAGTGTAGTTCAACCGCTACACCTATTTCTGGCGTGAAACAGTTTTTGCGTTTCGGTGGATGGGTGTGGTTTCTGGCTTACTTTCATATGAGGCGACCATCTTAGTCCTCGGGAGTAACAACGCATCTGTGATTAACTTCAGATAGAATCCGTGTTCTATATGAAGTTGCTTACAGATGTCCATGGGCGTCAGTAACCACTTAACATCGGGTGGACGGCATGCTCGTTTCCTATTTGGCAAAAGGAGATCTCCCGCCAGGCTAGGTGATCATGCCTGGGGAGCGGCCTTGTCCGACAGTTTCTGTTCGGAACTTGTATATATGCAGGATGTTAAAAAAACTCCGATAGCGTGTTTCAGAATATGGTGACTTCATCTTGTTGATGAGAAGCGGGAGGTCGCCACACCTACTTCAATTTTATAAAAAGAAAAAAAATAACTTGTTACCAATTTGCTTAAGGCTAACAGTTCCTTAAGCTGCTGCTGCTCTGGCGGTCCAATTTGTTGATTGAGCTAACGATAAGCGGCACAAGTTTAGTTTTATTCGAAAAATCTGTAAACAGTCTATTATTTACGTGTCTGTATACATACTCGTACATAAGCTAGTCAAATGTCGCCAAGCAGATTGACAGCAGTTTTTGGGGTCGCTTTAACCACAACTTAATTGGTAAAGCCAATAACTGCTCAAGCGATAACAGCCAATGGGTGGACAGCCTAAGATTGCCATTAGTTATTATTAGAAAAAATAGCTTTTTAATAGTTCTTATCTCATTGCCATTGAGATGTTACCAGCCATATTAAATAAAATACCTTTCAATTGTCTAAGTAGTACAATGTTGTTTAAAGTATACTATCTATTTCTTGTTCTCGTAATCTTTTAATTGATTAAGAGCTAAGTATTATTGTTCTTCCTTATTTATTAATCGCCTTTTTGTTGAAACACAACATTCCTATAAGCTATTTTGTATACTAACAATCTCGTTTATATTTTATTCCTTAAATTGGTGAATCTCTATGATGATCTTATTGATAATCTTTCAAACCATCTAGAATCTTCCAAAATTTTGCATAAATAATGCAGTTCGACTCGATTTTTATATACTGTTTGGTCTAGCGTATATATACAAACTTTAATCGAACAAGTGTTTAGTGTTATGTTAAAAATATAGAAATGTATGTAGACCCGCATATGACAAAACCACATCGATAGCGATTGAACTACTACTATCGACCGACAGATCAATGCAATATGCGAATCATTTTCGAATTATTTAAAACTTCTCGAATGATTCGAAATTTTTCAACGTTAGATTTCGATTATTTTAAACAATTATTTAACTATCACTGGCTTTTCTATTATTTTTAATTTAAATTTAATATTTGATTTGATTCCTTTCGAACAATATTCGCGCACTCCTAATTTGCGACTGTTCATAGATCAATGGCGACAAGCAAAAGTACGAAACTAGTAAATAAATCGATAACGACTCGATTGTGTGCACATTGTTGTTGACAAAAATATTTTAACAATATAACTTTATATATACTCTAGGCCATATTTACGTCACAAAATGTGGTTGAATTATCTGGCGCATTCATTCTTTTCATGCAATTGTATCCATTGCATTAATAGATAATTATGTACAATTTTTAAGTGATATTATAAATAATTTAAATTTAAGTAACTTAATTTTTGTAGCTTTATTCAAATTTGCATTTAATATTTTTGTTTTAATATTATTTAACATATTTTTATACTACTTGTTACTCCTTTTTGTGGAGTCTTGATTCATGTTATTATTTCAATTTTTAACAATTTACCAACAAGCTCGATTGATGTAGTGTATCACATATTTTCTGATCTGTGTCTATAATCTCATTACAATTTAATATATTTACATTAAATTTGGTACATGTTATTCAAGATATTAATCCCAATTTCTAGATACCATTAAAATATATGAAATAAAACATAATATGTAACATACTATTTGACTTTTATTTCTATAATGAGACATTACATGGCAAAGTTATTAATTATAATTCTTCCAAGCACTCAGTGTATTATTGGCATTTTAATTGTGAGCATCTGAAAAAAACATTTTTGATAAATCATCCATTTTTGGTTTATCAAATACATACAGAATCTATTTATTATTATATTTACTGAAGATATATAAGGACTGCTTCAAAGTTGTTAAGTTCTGAACATAAAAATGGAGCTGATGGAACATAGCAGATGTATAAAATATCTTAATGGCTATTGCATACTGCTCCACATTATCGTCAAGGGTCATTAATTCAAATACTAGGCACAGAAAAATAAGTACTGTCTTCCAATTCTTTTTAAATTGTGTTTGTTAGAAATTACTTATTACTTGCTTTAAGGGTAAAACGTGATACTTCTACATGCCTGAGTTGAAAAAAAACTTTTTGTGGGTGTGCAAAATTTGCACTTGGCATGGTTTAGCTTACTTATTCCTAAAATCCTTCTCACTCCGAGAAAAGACGTGTGCACTAGCAACTACCTAACACCTAAGACTAAACTTTCTACAAATTTATAAGAATTATAATATTTATTCTACTTACATCATTATTTCTATTAAGCTGTGCATCAATGATATCCTGATCGACACTGCAGGGAAGGAAGAAATCCACTTGTTTATACAAGCCTTTGGAGTCCAAAACCAAACGATCTTCACCAATTTCTAAGTTTAAACTCTTTACATCTACCTGCAATAAACAGTAGTTGAATAATTTTCTTTTAGAATACATGTAATATAAAGATCTTGGTATCAAAGTTACTATGATAATTAAATTATGTGACTGTCCACCAAACATGGAAAGGCATATCACTGTCTGGCGTCAAAATGAATTGCTGTCATTCTTAAATTTTATCAATCTTTTGTTAAAATTTCATAAGAACAGAAGGCAAATTGTTTATTGAGAAAATTTTAACTTAGATAAAATTTATAAGGGTATTGACTTATTAACATTGTTTATGATATTCCACTATTAATTAGTTAAATCCATGATTTACATATCATCATTTATCAATCACTCATTCAATGTAGAAAAATAATACAACAATGTATGTAGCATTATGAACTATGTGAAAGTATTCGTAAAATTATAAATGTAATACATACAGATGCTGGCACTATGAACTCTGCCAATAAATAATCTATTTCCCCCATTGGTGGTTCCCGTCTCAAACGATACACCAGTTCTTTTTGTGAAACTGAATTTTCTACAATTTTTGGTTTTGGTTCTTCCAACTCCTCGATCAAGGGTTTGATTATTTCTTCACATTGCTTAATGTCCCTTATTTGGACCCTTTGAGGGCGTATAGTACCAATACTTTTTCTATGTTTTAGCTTACTTATTCTGGTTGTCTCTAGTTCAATTTGGTATTTATCTTGCAACCCCTCAAATACAACAGAGAGAAAGAATGTCTGGAACAGATCTCCCTTCTCATATTTTTCGAACATGTTTGGATGGACGGCAACATCATAAACTGTGGCAGGAGCCCCTGACTTGTCCTGTTCTGTCCTGCCTTCCCCAATGCTCATGGGAACTCGGAAACTAGAGGGGTCATCAGAACTTAGGATATACATTAGTTCATCATTGGTAATGTCTGGAGCAGTTGGAATATATTCTGATGTGCAAATGTTCACAAACACTTTCTTGTTGTCGGGCTTTGAGTATGTTTTGATACAGCAACCTAAAAGGAATTGCAGTAAATAGGTATGCAGTATTTTGCTAGTAAATTTAATCAAGTGACTAATATTCTATACTGTTCACTAAACTATTAAAACTTATTTTAAAGTAAAATGTAAAAATATGCCTAATTAAAATTTGATCAAAACATGTGAAACACTCACTCATCCTCAAATATTAAAGCTATAGTTTCTTTTGAAATATTCCTTTAGCACAACAAGAATAAAGTTGAAGTAAGTTACATGTTATATAGAAAAAAATATTATTAAATCCACAAACAATACATTAATTGTTCTTAAATGTCTTCAGAAACTCAATGAAAACAAGCATTTTTTTTATATATATAGCAACTGTTAAAAAATACACATACATATTTATTTAACCCCACATAGAAAACCTGGGGTCAGCTAAAGATGCATTATTATGACTGAGTCCTAAATTGGAATGCCATGTATCTGCCTTACCACACTGTTTAAACCAGAAGATGGAAGGAACACTTGATATATGACAGGAATAAATGAGATGGAGATGTCTACACAGTCCGACCATGAAATGTGTATCATGCTTCTCAGGTAGGTAAGTATTTTACAATTAACCTACCATATATGAAGAAAGAGGTTAAGAGGACCGTACTCGCCCCTGCACCCCTTAATATAGGCGAGAAAAGAAAGAAAATGAAACTGGAGGACTTTTTTGTTTTTATTAGAAACTTGTTTATATACATGTAAGAAACTTGTTTATTTATTACTATTTCACATAAATTTGTTTTGTCGACCTATTTTTTCGTCGAATACAATTGCATCCCTCCTTTTGGACACCTCTTAACTTAGCTATAGCTATGCTCATCAACAATAAAAAATAAGAATATACCTGGCTTTGGATTAACAGTTTTATATGGCACCGTGTTGACTGAGGCTAAAAGCTTGTTCAACTCCTCCTCTACAGGATTTTCCTGAAAATTTAAACCGGTTAAATCGGTAACCCAAATAACAAAAGTTACAAAATAATTTGTTTAGCAAATACACACTTCTATAATCCTCATATTTTTCTCCATGATTGAGGGATCCACGTCTAATGTTATGGATTTTTTCGCCATTTTTGCCGGTTTCTGTGGAAATAGTAAACAGTTTTCAATATTATTTATTTCAAAGAAAAAACATCACGATTCACGAAATCTATTCTGTCAACTTGTCAAAGTCTCTTTTTAACATTGTCAAGTAGGGTTGGTCGGAGATCTATATTTTAAATATCGATTGACTACCAACCCAAGAAATGGTTTCAAAGTAAAGTATTTATTAACTTTTATATCCAACATCGAGTCTGCTATTGTTGGGCGCAGGTCCTGTTTTTTGTTAAATGCATTGTTGATTTAATAGATATGCCAAACGGTTATTCTTTACTTGTAATAATTAGTAATGGACGATGATAAAAACGTAGGTAACTTCCAAACGACCCTAGCTGAACAATACTTTATGATTTGCCTAAAACGGAGCCAACAGTCGCAGCGATAATCGAAAATGGTTGACAGCAATACTATTGAACACTTTTTATTAGTAATTCTGATACTATCGATTATAAATTGATAATAATATTATCAGTCAGTTATCGATGAACCATTGACATTCGACGACTCTACCGAGCGGTAGCCGTCAATAAAAACGTCTACAGCCTTTTTATCGGTTCCATAAATAAATAAATAATAAATGAATCATTTTAAAATGAAATAACAAATAAGCTTATGGATAAAATGATCTATTTCATAAACTTCAATTAGTTTATTAGTGTGACCTTAACGTGCGGTTAAACCTTATTACTAAAGTAAAGAAATAACAAACACAATGTTGATATTATTGTCTTTATTATTCAAATATTAGAGTTATATTATTTATTTCTAGAAAAAGACATGAACAATATTTCTTCATAATATTTGAGCAAAATGGACGCCTAAGTCTCAACAATGCTAACCAAAGTCTTTTCTTGATTTTTTCTTCAATCTTTTCCTCGAACCACATTTTTACAACCTGTGTGCAATAACTTGAGACAGTACACACATCCAAATGTTCGCAAAGTACTTAAGACATAACTATTGCAAACAGATAGATAGGTAAATACATTCCATAAGATTGTTAACAATTTAAATAAGTAAAATGTTTTGTATGATTAAAAAATAAAGTTGAACTACCGGCTAGTCTCCTGTTATTGCGGAGAAGTTGTAGGTAGGTATAACTTCATTTAAATAAAAAAAAAAGCTGCAATGATAAAATAGTCTTTTTAAAGGCACTATCCGACTGTACTGGGCCTCCTTATCTGGATTACCAAAAATATTTTTTTGGATATATTTTCAAAAATGTAGAAAGTTCTGTAGTACCAAATTTTTAACCTTTTATTTTAAGGATTTGTCATCAGCAACTGTGGTAATATTTATTTACTACATACATTTATCTAGCATCTGATGAAACAAAAAAATCTTTAAAAAAATGTTTTCTAGTATGCCCCCCTGTATATTTGAGTACTTTTGTTATAGCAGCCTCAGTAATATACATTCTACTAAAATTTTCAAGAGACAGAGCCTTGTGATAGACAGACAGTGGAAGATAAGATTTCTATAGTTATTCTTCAGTTAAAAAACCATAAAAAGTATATTATTATATTTCCAGTATATCCTTTTTCATACCTTGTTTACTTTTAACAGTTTCGAATGATTTGTGTTACAAGCAGACCCTGTATCAATAAATTTATACCATAATTGTACCAATTGTCACATGCGGTAACATCCTGTTAGTCTCTTTATAAGTCTTTAATGAGCAGTCTCGTTATGAGTCTCTTTATAAGAGACTCTTAATTGAGAGTCTCTTAATTAAAGTTTAGAATTATATTCAGGAGTTAATACTTTAGCTTATTCATTTACAAATATGTATCCAGTTAACAAATTTGTTTCATCCCTATCTATGTTACTCATCTGAGGCAATCCTTCACAGTTTAAAGATCTTGATTTCATCTCACTTATAATGCTCTCTAAGGATGCAACTTTTCGTTTTAATCTCCTACACTGTTGTTGTGTAGTTTTTAACCTTTTAAGACGTCGTGTGGACGTGTTAATGAGGTTAACAATAACTTTTCGTACTTTTCTTCTCCATTGAGTGTCATCGAAGCTTTGTTTAACTAATCGTTTTGAAGTAAGGATTTTGTGAGATCCACCTGATTTTGATGGTTGATTTAATTCTGGCTCCTCAACAGTTTGGGAGCTTTTCAATCCTCTTTTTGAAGCTATCATCCTGTCTCTAGCACGATCTCTGGCAAGCTTTGAAGATTCCTGAAATTAGCAGTGATTAGATAATTATTTCAGAAGTTGTGTATTGTCCTATTTTGATATATTTTCTCTTGAAAAGTGGATGATTTTCGACAATACATTGCTGATTATTAAAGCAAAATAAAGAGTACTACGACAAGAATTTTCTCTGCATATCGCTTTAGTAATCAGTGGATAATAGTATTGTAGTATACTACAGAGCTCATAAAAGCTGGAATAATTAGCAGGAAAAATTGAATAGTTCACTTTCAAATTTCATACATATGTCCTTATAAATCAATTGACTAAAAATATTTTCAGTTAAATTTATCATTACCTTTTGTGAATAACTTGGGTGGTTTTCAAAGATTGTTGGAATGGCATCTCTGCAAAGCAATCTAATGGTTTTTCCCTGTCTGTAGCAACTCTCTGCAAAGTGTTTAGAGCAAATGCGCGAATACGGCGAAGGCTCCCAATTCTGTCGATGTATAGCTTTGATCCATAATTGTTTAAATTTTTCATCCTGAGGGAATCTGGAATATAAATAAGCGAAAGAATATTAGCATAAACTAAATTATTGTTAGCCGGTCTAACGATAGACGCTCGTAAAAAAAGTTGATTATTTCGTCTTTAAATAAATAGTCGTTTTTGAATTTTGGATTGAAAACATTTTGCATAATAATGAATAAACTGATACAAAGATTTACGTATTTGTTGCACACTTCTACAGAAGCTAAAAAGAATTTCATTCTTCCCACAATTCATCGATTATACTATTATGACTTAGTAAATTAAGTCAGTTTCAAAAAAACTAAAAAGGTAAATTACCTGTGAAATGCCAGACCTTTTTTTGAACTATGGCTCGTGCAACCATATGCAACACATGCCATATTAAGTTTTTCCTCAATAAGGAAAAGTCGAAAGAACTTCCTAATTACACAAAAAAAAATCACCAAAATAAATTATCTAAATACCTATTTATTTTAATTTCGTTATTGTAAACTGAGTCAGTTACCAAATTGGTCACTTAAATCGCAAAACACGGATTACTTTTATTAATTGTCATCTAATGACGGGTAGAAGAGCTCAGTCAGTGTTGCTATTTCAAACAGCGGGCAACTATCAGACAGTAGTTTCCGACCGAAGGTCAATTTTTGGCCGAAGCCGATTGTACGGCTATGACCACAACCTTCGGCCGAAGCCGAAGGTTCAAAAACCATAAGGTAATCAGTTCTTAACTGGTTAAAACTGATTTATTAATGATTTTCATTTAAATGATTTCTGTTAGTGTACATAATAATGGATATTTATTGGACATAAATAAATATAGATCTAGAAGTTCTAGAGCTAATTAAAATTTCTTTAAAATTTTACTAAAATGATTCCAGTTCGAATAATGTAAATATCATTCAGCGCTTCACCATCTTAATCGCGGTATCGTGTATTCGTTATAGTTTGTTCAAATTAAGCGCTTGGTAGAAACTTCAGCTTTGGCCTAAAAACTTCGGCCTGTTTTTGGCCAAAGCCGAAGTTTTTGGCCGAAGGTGGCCAAAGCCCAAGCCGAAGCCGAAGCTTCAGTCGTACATTATAAGCACTGCGTCACAGAGTACTTTTGTCAAGAAATTCGAGATTGGAATGTATCGTGGTCAGATTTCGTTTTAATAAAACGTCAACATAAATAATCAAATGTATTTCTCTAAGTATCACCCAAAATGCTTAGCACTTGATTCTTACATAAACGTGTCTATCTAAAGTTTCTGATTTAGTATGGAATAATAAAAATTCAAATTGACGGAATATATTTTATTGTATGTTCATAATAGTTTAGTCATTTAATCAGACAATAAAAATAATATACATTTGTTAAAACAACAAAATACATTTATATGTAATATATCATTTGTAACTTACGACGTACATTGAATACAAAATCATAACAGTTGTAAATAAAATTTAACAGCAAAAAAATAACATTAATAGAGATAAATCACTATAAATATCAGTTATTATTCGCATTTATTCATAAAATAATTAAACATTAGCAACAGCTGGGATAAGTTTGGTGTAAATATCTATGCCTTTTAAAAATATATCTACGCTCAGAAACTCATCGTGGTCGTGTAAGAGCACTGGTGTGTGGTTCATAGGAGAGAATCCCAAAGCTGGTATTCCCACTTTCCTCACGTATCTGCTGTCGGTACCACCAGGGAAGATTCTGCAGTCTAGCTTGAGGTTCCTGAAAGAAAAATGCATAATATGGGTTTGTGAGTAACTGTACAAAACAGAATTAACGAATAATAAGGCTAATAAAATAATAATTAAAAACTATTTGCAAGTACAATTAAAAAGTATTTAAAAAATTGAAATGCGTGTTTTAATTATGTAACTTTACTTCAATTTAAACGTAAAACTTTACAATTAATACATTTTTTTAAAAACGAGTTTAAAATTACGTAACTTTACGTGATTACGTAATTTTAAGATTAAAAGTAGATACGGTAAAAGTAACGGTAATAATAATAGTATTATGCTTAAATTAAATATAGTATTAACACGATTTACAATAATAAATATAGAGATAGTAAATAAAAATAGAGAGTTTAAGATAATATTCATTATTTAGAATTTAAAATATTTTGCGCGTTGGTAACACTGTTTATACGGTGGCAATTCATTACGCAGAAGTAGGATAATTCCTAAGTTCGTTTACTATTATTAAGTTATTTTAATATTTTCTTCTTATTATTTTTTGTCTACCATAGAATCGATTTTATTACAATTTGTATAAAATTTTATGTATGTAATAAAACCATACATATCGTCAGCCGCTGCCTTGAATGCAACCCAATAAGGGTTTGTGGCGTCAAGTTTTGTGCATTCCACAGGATCGTTTTTCTGTTCAAACTCGTATGTAATACCTTCACCAGCTTCTTTAAACCACTGCTTGATCTGAAAATTAAACATACACACATATATAATATGTGCTTAAATTTACATATTTTATTTATAAATGTAGCAAAAGCTGAAAAAAGACACGAGGGTGGAGAAGACGTGAAAATACTTATATCTTTGAAATCAGTTAAGTTTTATACTATATTTAGAAGTATTAATATTAATTTCACAATCACAGAAATATGCTATTTAATTTATTTAATATGTATTTATATGTATTTTTTACCTGTTCTTCAAACTTTGAATGATCGACATTAACGGCTAGTCGAATGTCGAATACCACAGTCAGCTTTTCGGGAACAACGTTAGATTGTACACCACCCTGGGGTTAAATTAACAAAATAAATTAACAATAAAAGAATGACTTTACTATATATTTATTTACACATTTGAATACAGTTTGAACTCAACCAGATATTATGATTTAATTGTAGATAAATAGTCCAATCTGTAAATGTAAGCCTTCCACGCTGTTGGTCTACAGCGGAATGAATCTCTCTGGGTTTTGTAGTGTAATGTTATTTAAGGTAAAAATCGCCCGGAAGCAAACATGGGCTCTTTATATTATTTCGTAAAATAGTTAAAATATGTTCCATTGACGGACTATATTTGTTTTCTACCTACTGAACTATGCATCAGAAATTCGAGCCCGATGCCAGCAGAAATTCGAACAGAAATTCGAGCAAAGCACGCGAGCAGTATTGTGATAACTATGTTGATGAAAAAATTCATACAAAATACCAATATTATTTAATTTTATGCATTTCTGTTTATTATATCTGAAACGTAGGTACCAAAAATGTTAATGTTTATTCTTTTAACTTACCGATAGTTATAAATTCAAACAAGCTTGTTTGCATGGAACAAATACAGATTAAGAAGAATAAATAACATAGATAATGACAGTAGACATTTACAATACATACAATATTTTATTACAAGCTTATATCACCTAGTAGAAATACTTTAGTGTTATATTGACACAGTCTATTCTTGTACTGTTTAACTGATAAGCATAAAGGTAGGTATATACTTTTGTATAAAACACAAAAACGTTCTTAATATTTTGGTAAATAAGAACCATTTTATAATACTAAAAAAAATATTACCACATAGTTATTTCGCTTTTTAAATTGTATAATGTGTTGTTACTTACTGTAAAAATAATACTTAGAGGCAATATCATATTTTGAGTCGGAGAAGTTTCAAAAAATGATGCTGAGAAAATACGAATTAGGTGTAATTAAGATTCTCTTACTTACTTGTAATTGCGTCAAATTTATTGTCGTTACGTCACCAATAGTCAATTTTGGATCACTCTCCAAAATGCGTTTTTGTTCTTCCCTCATGTCCATGAATTTGTCAATAATATATCTTAGCTGTAACACAAACTTTACCATAAATTCCTTATAAAAGTGAGCTAAATAATTCATCATGAGTTATCCATCTATCTTTTTAGCCATATAGACCTATATTTGATAAAATAAATTAAGAGGCCAGCAAACATCTCGTTACAATTATTCCAAATTAGGTACACCTAATTTGTCAAGCCCCCTTACAATGTATCCACATTGTAATTCAGTTATAACTTCTAAGCAAGTACCCAGCTTTTTTTTGCGCCAGCTTAGATAGATATATAATACTATAAACTACTATAAGATTATATAATTACTATAAGATATTTAATTACTTTCTCTATTGTATTTGATGTAATTATTTGATAAAGGTTTTACATGAGCCTCGCATATCAAGATAACTATGACATTATGTATTAATCTTCTCGTTAAAGTAAGGGTGACTACCTTTTCACCCGCTGTGTTTGGTAGCAGCAAGGACCCGTGGCCTGGTTGACCGCTGCAATGAATATGTATATCTACAAACAGAAAGAATATTTAAATTTTGGGACTACAAGTACACCTATCTTATTGGTTTATTTCATTCAGAATGACTGTGTAACATACGCCAGATGCTTCTTTCGCCATTGAAAAGTATGAATTC
>DWLI01002523.1:0-13079 GCA_018249915.1 Cecropterus dorantes dorantes
ATAAAGCAGTACAGTTTGTTTGGTTGAACAGGCTTATCTCAGGAACTACTGGTTCGAATTTAAAAAATATTTTTATGTTGAATAGTAAATTTATCGTGAAAGGCTATAAGCTATATAACATCACGCTGTTTGTTTGTTTCATCTTATAAAGTTGCAGGTGAAACCGTGTGGCACAACTAGTTAAGTAATAAGTCATTACATAGCCCAAACTATTCAACCAAGATATTCTTGGTTTAATTTTATATAAATAAAAGAAGATACAAAAATTATGCCCAAGCATAAGAAGTAGGCTTTAGTCAAATAAATAGTAGAAATATACTCCACCAACTGGACTCGTACCTCCAAGGTTCAGTTAAAACTTACGTAATGTATCTTTTGGCTACGGACGTATGTAAGTACAGGATGAGGAATGTCATTCCTCAAGATATTCTTCTCCCAAAGCGCTCTGACATGGGGATCTTAAAAATGGTACAAAAGGAGTTGTCCTGCAAAGCCGGCGATGCGCTGGCGACTCTTCTGGTGTTGCAAATACCTATATGCGACAATAAGGTAGCCCAGGCAGGCTTATCGTTAAGAATAAAGAAAAAAAGACGAAGTGAAATTAAGAAAAACAAAACAAAATGGTTACTAGTTATTAGATGTCACCATCCCTTTAAATCTTTCTACCACACGTTTTATTATCAAGTTAATACTTTAACAAGTAATCACATAACCTATATAGATCATATTTTACTGTCTCCGATGCAATCTACTTTTGATAGACGTATCAGGTGGTGAAGATACCACGTATGATATATAATTATATATTTTTATTATCCAACGCGTACCTACAAATTAGTTAAAAATAAAAACAGCGAATCCTCCTTTCAGCTCGGACATAAATTACATTCCTATCCCAAGATACATTATTATTAAGTCGAAAATTAAAAAGAAATAAGTCTCCTTTACACTCGAAAGAACATTAAGGCGTTCTTTGTCTATTTTTGTTCGACAACCCGTAGTAACGCAGCAGGACCTTTAAGGATGTTCGAGCGATATCCGCGAGAAGGAACTCTCTTCACTGTGAATAAGGGTTGTTTTAGTGAGAACTAATGGTAGGGGTATTGCAAAATTGCGTATAGTAGTGAAAAAAGCCCTGATTCTAGACAATAAGGTTCAAGGGAATGCAAAATAGATTGTTCCTTGCATTACGAAGAGCAACGCCCTTCGTGAACCGTTCGCTAGGACGTTTGTTCAGGGCTGGCACGTTTCTGGAATAAACGCTTTTTACCTGAATGCAAGGAAGGGTTTAGTTTGTCCTACCTATTTTAGTGTTTTTTTTATATAAAACTAAATAACGACAGCACTATACGCACAGGCAAAGAAGTGCTTAATTCGATATGAAATTTCTTCCGGCAGTCCTAGGATCTTATTAGATTACACAAATTTAGCGTATAAAGTTATAAAATCTTATGTGAACATTTATAAAATGTGTGTGTGAATGTGTAAATTTATAATAATTTATTAATTTATATAATTTATTAAAATTTATAAAAAAACATAATAATATATCTATATATACCCTCTTTCTCGCCTTTTTTCTTATTCGATTTCTTCGTAAAGTCGTTTAAATAGAGATTGTTACGAGATGTTGTTGTTAAAAGTGAAAAATAATTGAACATTGCTATTTTATTAAGAATTTCAGATTCGATGAACATACACGTAGCTGCTTCTTGGAGAAATTAAATAAAGCACTTATAATCAACAATGACATGATAATGACCAATTATCATCACTTGCTGTTTCCATCGGCTTCATATAATTCGGTCGTGTTTACCACAACACATTGCATGCAGACAATTGCATCTGTCATAAACTAACTGTATTCCAGATTTCATCAATCGAATCAGTAGTTTCTGTGTGACAGAGTCACAAACATTTACGAACTTTCACCTTAATATATTAGATACACGCAATATAAACAAGCGGCATACATCTAAGTTTCATGCGTTTTTGTTTGAAGTATACTATACATGTACGTTTTATTCGTATGATTTGTTTTTAGCACCAATAGTGTCTAAGTATGAGTTTATTACGTGCAAAACAATCATTGATTACGTTATGAACCATGATTGAAAACTTCATTGCAAGTTATCGCCGAAAACGAAAACGGTAATACGAAATCGAAATCGAGAACGTAATACGAAATTATTGTTAGAGTCATTATCATATATGTGTGTGTATGTCATATACGTGACATTGCCATATATGTGTGTTGTACACTGCCATTTTTAAATTACGTCACAAATTTCCTGACTTTTCACCTCTCCCCCGTTGTCACAGCTGGTCAAGTGAGAGACTCCCCTTCCTAGGGTAATGTCACATTTTGCAATTTTACGCACTCATAAATTACGTCACAAAAATTTCCCGATTTTTCATTCCTCCCCGTCCTTGTCACAGCTGGTCACATTTGTGAGACCCTTAGTGTGATGTCACATTTAGCAATTTTACGCACAGAAATAATTATATTGTTTTATAAAACAGCAGTTCTCAAATTATAAATTTAATTTTTGTGGTTATAAATATTTGGAATGTGACGACACGAAATTCAAGACGTCTCCCCACCCTCTTGTCACACCGTGTCACACTTCATTGACCTCCCCCTCTTATCGTATGACGTAATTAATAGATGACCTCATGATCAAAAACGTAAACACTGATTGTTTAAACATAAGAAATTCGTACTAAGAACCATTATTTTATTTTCTATATTACTAGGCAATTTACGTTCAGCTCCTAGTGATATATTATCATTACTTGGTTTCCGTAGAAATGCGAAGGACATTGGACATTTATTGAAATTAGATGTCCCATGCAAGTTTACTATATCACGATTTGATGTTTTACTCGTAAATTACGAAGGCCGCCTCTAGTAGATTCTGAACCTTGAGTATCTGATATAGGATTTAAGATTCCATGCGCTTTCGCCAACGTAAATTATGTTCTATGGGATTTTACGGCGATTTCATTACTTTTGTTAATGATATAAGTAAATCTGAGAAGCGCTTTAATGGGTATTATAATCGTCTAGGTTTAATTATGCACATAACCCGGTTGAAATTCTGTCTCTCAATCGTGAGGTCTGAGTTTCGAATATCAAGTCGATTTTTCAAATTCATGTGGGTAATAGAAATTATTTATCGTGTTATAAACATTTTGAGGAAGCCTTTTACATTTTGAGCGAAATTGTTAAAAAAAAAATTAAGGTGTATGAGGTCTACCAATTTTCACTTGGTCAGCGCGGTAGATAGTAGGGATCCTTTGAGAGGATCCCCGTGCCCAGCAGTGGGACAATAATGGGTTTACAAAGTAATTAAATAGTTTAGTTAGTTTTTATGCTATTTTATATGCACGAAATCCGTCGTTCGATGTTTCGGTTACGGAAATAAAGCCCGACAACATAGTGACATTACTTGATATATAAATTTTATTTTTATATAAAAAAATGTATTACTTCATGACTGACTGACTTGATTACTTTATTTAAAAAGTTTTACTAATATTAAAAAGTAACGTTATTGTCATGCATTTTATAACACTTAACATTATTTTTGAATTTGAACTCAACAATTGAAAGAACAGATAAAATATATATAGATACTAAATTACACATACTTTTAATATATATGGAAAGCGCATTTCCCGCGTAAAACTTTTATTACATAGATAATGATTTGTGCTTGACTTAAAAAAAAAAAAAACATTTTAAAAATAATAATTAATTGGATTTTAATTAATTTAAACAGTAATTTGATTTTTTAATATTATAAGCTATAATTAGTTGTTTTCTTAGCTATGATCTTTTATCCCTATGATTGTTATGAATTGGGAAATATTTCGTTCTAATATATCTTCAAATTATGAAATCTTTGAAAATATAAAATAACACCCCTACTTAGGAATTACGCTAAAAATGAAGCATTGTGTGTGCAACATAATGAGATCTCTAATTATGTAAAGCACGCCCTCGAGGGTAGGGTTGCCAGTACCCTTACGAGTTATCTTGTTTCCTCAAAACATTGTTTATGTTTTTTTACATCATTTTAAAGTACATTGCAAGGTATGGTCGAGAACGAAAACATAAAACGTGAAGTGTACGTTGCAATGTATGAGCAAAAACGTAAACTATTATTGTTTTGAGGAAACAAGATGAACTCGTACTAAGGGTACTGCAAGTCTGGAACTAGAAAAATACCGGCATTTTGTTACTACATGTCTGTTCCTTTTTTAATTTTTCTTTTTTCGAATCCCAACTTTTCGTTGGTGTTCATTCTGCCTAATAACAGCAGTGTCTAGCTGCTGCTGTGTTTATCAGATAGGTGTGGTAAGAGATATATACTTTCACTAAGTTGGAACGCGTCGCAACTTCCGACTTAGTTTGTTTTAGTCGTGTTATAGTTGCCAACTTCAGTTTAGACTCTATACTGATCCAGGGTCTGGTATAATGTCCAACAAGGTACAAGTACTTAAGTTATACCTACTATTTTTTTTTTCCACCAAAGTATGTTAAGTTAGCCAATCTGCGGTTAGCCATGATGGTTAACTATAGCCGTTATCCCATTCTTTGTCTTAAAGATAGTGTTCCATATATTTAACTTCAACGGAATATTAATGGTAGGAAAAAAAATATCTCTGATTTTTTTTTGTATAAAAATATTCGGGAAAATTCAGACATGCGACAAAAAAAACTATCTCTGATTTTTTTTTTAGTTCAAAAATATTCGGAAAAATTCAGACGTGCGACAACCCTATCCTAAGGTTCTATTGCAAGCAGACATTGCTGACAAATGAAACTTAAACGACTTTAACATATGCAAAATGTCTCACAAAACTTACAATATGGCAGCTTATGGTGGAATTTTTCATCAGAAATGTGTAGTCTGTAATAACATAAAGAATTTTTAATTATAACTAGCTGTGCCTCGCGGTTTCACCCGCTACTACATAAAAAAAAAAACACAAACATAGCGTGAGGTTATATAGCGTATAACCTTCCTCTATAAATTTACTATTCAACACAAAAAGTTTCTTCAATTCGTACCAGTAGTTCCTGAGATTAGCCCGTTCAACCAAAAAAACTCTTCTGCTTTATAATAATTATTAGTATAGATAAAAATAACGTATTTTTACATTATCATGTTAATATGGGTATCAAATAAAAATATTAAATATGCCATTCCAATTAATATATATGTATATTATAGTACTTTTATTAAGTCTTAAATTAAATAAATCACAATTAAAAGAAAGAAAAAGATTTTTAAACAGTCGGGGATTATGTTTTAATATTTGAACAATGTTCCTTTTTCCATAAGTGCTAATAAAATTTGTGATATCTTATAAAGTCTAGGCCAAAAAAGCCAAAAGTTATAGAATACCTAGATCACATCCGATTCGATGATAAGAAACATCAAGTACATATCGAACAAAGCTGATTAGTAATACTTTTTATTGCAAAACAATATCTGATCTGCGTTATAACTAGTGATGTGCCGGAGATCCGTATTCGTATCCGCGGATATTTAAAGCACAAGGAAGATCTATATCCGTATCCATTACTTTTTAGGAGGATATTATTAGACTTCTTGAAGTGAAAACTTCTTTAGCGGCGTTGTGCACTTACAACTTTTTGTGATGGGTAAAAAATGTTAAAGTCGCGTCAGGAT
Source organism: Cecropterus dorantes dorantes (assembly GCA_018249915.1). Taxonomy (NCBI): domain Eukaryota; kingdom Metazoa; phylum Arthropoda; class Insecta; order Lepidoptera; family Hesperiidae; genus Cecropterus; species Cecropterus dorantes. The sequence goes on from DWLI01002523.1 coordinate 5,706, forward strand.
CACGTGACCCTGATAGAAAATTTGTAAGACGGCGTACAGCGCTTGCGTGAATCTGCTTGTGTGTTAAAGCGTAATATAATATAAATTGTCATGTTTATGTACGATAGCGCAATAAATGAATATTGTACTTTATCACATAAATTATAATAACTACTTTACTGATAATTAAAGCAATTCATGCAAATTTATTCCCTAACCATTTCAAAATATCAAAAATGTAAAAATAACGTTGTGGTCAATATTCAAGTTTTCAGTTCTACTTACACTCCCGAAGAGAAATTCTTTTTTTTTATTTATTTATAAAATGATTTTATTTACAAAATTCAAAATTAGATGTAGGTATATAGACGATCATATAGCAATAAAATACTTTTAAATTTCATTTTTAAATATTTATTTTGTATGTCTTATTTTGATTGGGAAAATATATCATATATCTAATCATAATAAGATCAAATTCTTTTTAAAATCGATATCGTTCGATAGTACGAGTTTATTAAGGTAACAATGTTTAAATTTCCAGAAGAATGTAAAAAAATAGATTTATATCCGTATTCGCGGATCTAGACTCAAATGAACCGTATTCGTATCCGTGTCCGTGGATTTATTATTTTAACGAATCGGCACATCTCTAGTCATAACCTCTACAATAAAGTTTAGAAAAATCACCTGACGGTATTAATGAGATTTCATACCGCCTTCGTAGCGCTTGCTATACACGGGACGCCTTTTTGGTCTAGAATGCCTTTATGTAGTGTCAGTATGATACATTTATTAACAAGAAATTATTATGAAAATATTACCTGACTGCTAATTGCAGTAGCAGTCGTTAGACTGAAATTAGTAATCGGGTTTGTGTTTTTGTAATATATTATTTAATTTAACTCTTTATATGAGTTTGCGTTAAAATAGCAACATAAAAGTACTAATCTGTGCTAAGATTATAAAGGAGTTAGAGTTTGTTTGGTTGAACGGGCTAAGCTCAGGAACTACTGGTTCGAATTTATAAATTCTTCTTCTGTTAAATAGTCCATTTATTGAGGAAGGCTATGGGCTATAACATCACGCTATGTTTGTTTGTTTATCTTTTTTATTTAGTAGCGGGTGAAACCGCGTAGCACATCTAGTAATAGATATTATATATTTTTGGAATAGTCTATATACTAGCTTTCATTTCAAACCCATTTTAAAATAATAATAACTCTGTAATCTGTAACGAATCTTATGATTTGTCATAATCCGTCATGCTGTTTGGCTTGTAGCGCGTGCCAAAGAAATGAACATACATACATACACTCGAAAAACATTACCCTCCTTCTGACGCAATGTCAAAACATTGAAAATCTTAACACTTACGAACTGAGAAAATAAAAATTGGATGGCAAACTAAAAAGCTTCAGAGCTGTTTTTTTTGTCTATTTTCATATATTACAAATACATAATTACAAACAGAAAATAGTACAATCTGCTTTGTTTATGCCTTTGTATAAATAGTTACAAAAAATTATATCTTCCACGTGCTAACGCCATGTCAAATATAAATCACTGTGTCCCACTTTCAAAATTGACACCATTTGTTGATAATTTACGAAACAGTAAACAACATTATAACAAATAAGTACACTTCTTTTAACATCCAGTAATTTTCTACACACCATTATTGTGTCAAAATAACGATTTAGTCATTTGGCTTTCGGACATATAATAATTACGTTGTAGAGATGAAAATTGCTTTAAGGGAGTATACTCAAAACGTTTTCAAAACACAACCCTTACTCACAACGAGGGCGGGGTAGGTTTTTGTTACGTAGTCAATAAGTCGCGTAGTCATAGGAAAATCTCGCGCTTTTTTAGCATGGTCAAAAACCGTATTTATTAATGTGATTTATAAATACAGTTTTTGACCTATTACATTTTGAAAACTAGAGGAGGTAGGGGTCTACTTATATGCCACGGATGGTCACCAAGCGGAGAAAGGAGGGTCAAATAATTAAATATGTTCACTAATCAATAATCTTTTATTTTAGACTATATTTAATCCTTTTGTCCCACTGCTGGGTCATGGTATTTTCCCACAACTGGAAATCATTAAATCATGGTCATCCCAAGCGGGCGGAACCGCGGGAAAAAGACTCGTATTAAATAATGCTTTCAATTCTATCAGTGTTTAAAACTTAAGTATAAAATGGTTAATTTATTTGAACCACCCAGCGTTTAAATAACTCAGTAACTATTAACTTGAGCGCAAAAAGTACAAAACGAAACATTATTAAAAACGGTTCGTGAATAGTTCGCACAATTCTAATAGATTTTTAATTAGTATCGTGTATATACTAGACCTAAGTATATCCTAACACAATACAACATTGATGCTATAATAGGTGGTATGTTTTAAAAAATAGGGGTGAATATCGCTTGTACGTTTCGGTGTTGCCTTATACGACCTGTTCGATGCATTGTAGGCCTTCAGAAGGTCAAAGAAACCATTAATCGTCCAGGATTGGTCACAAAGCAATGCGAAATCGTCGGAATCTAAATAAAAGAAGTGATACGTAATTATTCTGTAATTCTACAGCCTAATGGCTCTAGTAAATGTATTGGATGAAAAAATAGGCAGTATGAAGGATATAAATTAATGTAACGTTAATATTATTGAATGGAGTACGCGTGCTTTGCTATGTGACAAAAAAATAGGTTTTACTGACTAACCGTTGGAGGTACATGAAAAACGATAAGAGCTTCCGGATAGAAAATTTAATGTTAACCTCGTATATTTCATTAAAAGTTGCTATTTTTTAGCGTTCTATTCTTATTTAAAATTAAAATATGAAACCAAAGGATGTAGTGACGTCATCAAATTAGTCGCCAAAATATCGAAATCAAAAGTAGCCTATAGACTGACCAATTAAATAAGCTACATTTATGCAAAATTTCATGTAAATGGGACCAGTGGTTCTTGCATGAGTAACACACAGGTACACACCATCTCATTTCTGTATATTAGTATAGATATACGAGTAGATAGGTCGTCAACCCATTATTATCCCATGGCAGGGCACGGGTCCTCAAGTTGAGAGAATTTCAGGTCATAGTCCACCGCGCTGGACACCTGTAAATTGTACGTTGGTACATTGAATGGCCGGTGACTGACCGCCGTCCATGAGCATCTGTATTCCACCAAAGATATTTGAAGTCCTACTCGAGTCTACTTTGCTTGGCAAAGTTTTGGTAAATTATAACATAAATGTATAATATATTAAGATTATAAATATGGTCATTTTTTAAATTTCATTTGTTCAGTGCCGCTAAGAATAGACAAAACTTCTGGAGAATATAAATAATAATAATATTTGTTAAACTACATTTTTTATTGATCGTTATTAATACACCTGTAAATTGTACGTTGGTACATTGAATGGCCTGACGGTGACTGACCGCCGTCCATGAGCATCTGTATTCCACCAAAGATATTTGAAGTCCTACTCGAGATGAACCATAAATGTTGCTATACGTAATGACTAAGTTTAAATTGGTCATGCAATTTATAGGTGGTAGAACTCTTTATGGTTTCTGTCCGGTGGCATACCGCCATACCATTTTTGCCTAATAACAGCAGTTTTAAACGCTGCTCGTGTTCTGGTTGATGGTGAGGTCAAATTAAGTCAACTAGGCAAACATAACGTAATTAATTGACAATGTTACTTTAGCAAGTTAAAATTACCCCTACATCGTATTGTCGTTGTAATTTTGAGAGCAGACAAGAATGAATCAGTATTATTACACTCAGTTGTAAATTTAATAGGACCTATAAAACTTTCTAAAGGACATAAATAACAAGTATAGGTTGTTAAACGTGTATCCGGTGCTTAAATAAGTTTTTAGAAAACACGCCTCAAAGTCATTTAGCTTTCTTTGCAGTCTTTAATTTGAAAAGATGCAATTTACCCCTTTTGTTTTTACTATTAATTAAATAACAATAAATAAAAACTAATAAAATAACAACAAATAACAAAAAATCGAAGATTCGATGCCTTGAAGAAATCCGAAAGAAACTAACTAAATAAACGCCCATAAGGATTTCAATTACTTTGAAAAAAGTGTGTTTTTGTCTAGTAGTTTTATTTTTTTATTATGTTGAGCAAATCAAAAAACTTGGTAAAAATTTGCTTGGCAAAATCTTGGTAAATTATAACATAAATGTATAATATATGATTAGAATTATAAATATGGGCATTTTTTAAAATTCATTTGTTAATAAATGCTAAAAATAGACAAAACTTCTGGAGAATATAAAGAATAATAATGTTTGTAAAACTACATTTTTTATTGATCGTTATTAATAAACCACATAATAAATTAAATAATAAAGAAAATCTGTTGTTAAACATAGAGAAAATATTAACAATTTGACTTAGCCTATATCATTAACCTAGAAATTAACAGCTAACCCATAGAAACAAGTCTTAACTGACTGTATACAGATCAGATCACTTATATTACAGTCAAGTTGCATAACAAAGCCCCTTGTCTTTTGATTAATGGTCAAGATACCTTGATGAGAGTCGAGATGATTTGCAACTTGTGAACGCCTGACTCGCTGGGAAGATAGCATCGGAGATCTGATACCGAATTATGGTTTTGTGGAATGTAGTCTTAAATATGATTGCGAATAACACCATTTCTTCTGTTGTATTTTTTTATAAGATTGATGAAGCAAACAAGCATTCAGTCTAACCGATTGTGAGTGGTCATTGTCCGTGGACATTTGTGAGCAGTACCCTTAGTACGAGTTTATCCTGTTTCTTCAAAACAATCATGGGTACAGTTTTAGATGTGGCGATAATCTTAGTCCTCAGGAGTAGCAACGCAACTGTGATGGACTTCATATAGAACCCCTCTTCTATACGAAGTTGCTGACAGTTGGCCATGGGCGGCAATCATCAATTCCCATCAGGTTCACGCTCGTTTGCGTCTTTAATCTCATAAAAACCCTATTTCATATAAAACAGTCGGTTTATTTAAAGTCAATCACAGATGCGTTTCTTTTTCTGAGGACTAAGATGCCTCATATCAAAGTAAATCGGCAACCGCACCCTTCCATCGAAATGCAAGAACTACTTCACGCTAAATTGGTGTGACAATGATACTAGTGGAACCATTTTCGTTCCACCTTGTCATACAGCGGCTCATAAATAAATGCACCCTACTGATGAACAAATTCATAGATTCCTATCTAAACTCAGAACAAGGTACTCGTAGCTTGATTGTCGTCGTGATTTCAGCGCGAGACGAGACCCATATTTCCTGAATATTTTACCGTCGCTGTCATAATTCCATGACATAACTGTAAAGAAATGCCTTAAAACATATTTGGTACAACCAACTATCCGTGTTCGTTCAACGGAAAATAATTTGCCGAGAAATTCTAAGAGACGGGCGCTCGGACAAATGGCCGGATTATTATAACCCTTATTCCTTCCATCGTACAGTTGTGTTACTCGGCCGCGGGAAAATTGTACTCATTTATAACGGGCGTAGCAATAAAAAGTGACACAGCGATCTCTACTATCCTTATATGGTTCAAAGTTGACCGAAACAATGGCATTGACTATTACCAGCACAAAACCTGACGACTCCTGTTAACAACGCTACTCTCGAAGCAATAAAGTCTAATATCTATCGAGTACCGCGCCGTGAAACTGTAGGAAAATTTTGGCGCGCTCCTAACTGACAAAGTTAAGCTCGTACTCGAAATAAACAAACATTGCACTTGTCGCCGTGGATTAAAGGCGAAGGTTCGACGTCGATTCAGTTTATTGAATGAAATTTTAACGTGGCAAGCACGGTCGTGCGATGCCTGTGAAATATTGAATGATCGAACTATGCCAGTCGACGGACTGTGGTCAAAACGTGACCATAAAAACTGTCACAGAATATCAATGCTCCGAGTATCATTCCAAACAACTTTATACTTTACGTTACATGTCGTTTCGGGTAAATTTAAACTATCAAAGTGAATTTTAACTAACTAATCGGATGGCATTGTTTATTGTGTTCTTATTAAGAGGCGTGTTTCGTATATCATTTCTCTAGCGTGTCCCTTACTCGTGGCCGGCTATGACCTGTTTTGATATGAGAAAAGGCTATTATACCTTCATATTCGAGATACCAGGCACTCAGATGAACAGTAAAATACGGTACTCTGACAAGGTCGACATTTGATGCATTATAACAAGACGGGAAAACCTCCTTACGATGCTGCAAGCCTGGTCGTTGTAATGCAACATTATTAGTTTAATTTTATAAATATAATATAACTTTAAAAATATTAATTTATTTATTAATTTATTTATGTATAAGCAACAACACTTACAAACAAAATAAAATATGATACACATGGTAGTCATATTTTTCTTTTAAAATCTTGACAAGTGACGTGTCAAATTCAGTTATTGACAATCAGGGCCTTTTGCCATTTTTCAATACATAATGGAATTAAGGCCTATACAATTCAAGCCTTACAAATGGCTGGACGAAGCTGCGATCTTCAACAAAAGGGACGAGCGAGTACCTATCGAATGGATCAAGGAAAATGCGAATACTATCGCCCTTCTCTTCACATCTAAGGGAATAGACAAAGACGGGATAATTACAAAATTCTACGAAATGTACGAGAACGTGAAGTTTATTAACTTGCCCATAGAAGTTATATACATACCGATGGATGAGAACGAAGCAGATATGATTGAATGTTACGAGGCGCAAGCTAACTGGTTTACGCTTAAGTTTCGTGATCCCCTGGTAACTCTTTTGAAGTTCATGTATGGTGTTACCTGTATTCCGAATATTTTGGTTGTAGATCCTAACTGCAGTATAATTTCTTACACTGGGGTGTCAGATTTGGAGAGAGATGGCAAAAACGCTATTATAACTTGGATGTCAGACACAAATTCAAATCTTCGAAAGTTTAATAAAGAAACAGAAATGTATGGAAAAAAGTGGCAGTATTTGGACGTAGGCCACCGGAGAGAATCTAAGGTGGACTATCAGAGAAAGTTCAGTACTGCATAATGTGAGCTTTCTTTCCTAATAAATAAACATAATACATAAATGTGTCATTTATTTTGAAACTACGTAAGTAGGCACTTTACGTAAATATTCATTTAACTAATAGTAAGCGTAGACCATGTTTCAGAATAATAGTTTTTGGTTCCTAGCCGAAATCAAGGTATTCAGTTTTGTAAAGTAGGTTCTTTAAAGATGTTGGTTTCATCACGATGTGTTGAAACAAGCAAATTATTTTGATTTCGACGATCCCGTGAAATCCTTATCGATCTAAAAATCGATTTTTAATCGATCTAAATATCGATTTTT
>DWLI01002524.1:0-13078 GCA_018249915.1 Cecropterus dorantes dorantes
TCATGTTATGGTTTCCCAAAAAATTGCCATCAGGGGCACTGCGCGCTTTCTATTTTCAAATACCTGATAAAAAAACGCAATACCAATGTAATATTGGCCAGGTGGTAGAACCTGTGTTCAACCGGTGAGGTACCGCCGCCACACGCATTTCTAGCGTGAAGCAGTTCTTGCGTTTCGGTGGAAAGATGTAGTTTCCGGCTCACTTATACATGAAGCGACAATCTTAGTCTTCCGAAGTATCAATGAAGCTGTGATCGACTTTAGATAGAATCTCTATTTTATATAAAATTGCTTAAAAATGTCCAAAGGCGTAAGTGACCACTTATCATTAGATGGACTGCGTGTCTGTTTGCTACTACGGACTGCATGGTGTTGTATAGCATACTAAAATTCAAATTTTAAGTCGCTAATTTTAACAGTGCTGAACTTTCATATAAAAGCTTTTCAACCTTTTCACCTCCTTCGGAGTGGAATTTCAAAAAATCATCTGTTAATGCTCATCTACACTCCCTAAGAAATCTTTATACTAATTTCAACTTTCTACACTCACTCAGTTGTTTCGGCTGTGGGTTGTCTGTCAGTCAGTCAGTCAGTCACTGAGTAACGGAACGAGTTTTAAATAATAATATTAATAATAATTAATAATGTTATTATATAAAACTAATAATAATTTATATATTAATATTAATAATAATTTTTATTTAGTCAATTTTGGGTTACAGTAGTTTAGATTACTTAAGATTAAAAGGGCGCCAAAAATTGAGTATGCCGGTTAGGGCTTTCAAAAGTATAGCAATCACATATTCGTAATTAACGATTTTATTAGTCTTAAAAGCTAAATTACATTACTACCAATTTGTTAGTAATGTAATTATAGTTGTATTATAGTTTTAACAAATTGGTATATTTATTTGTATATTTTATAGGTTTATATTTTCAAATCGTCATTTAAGAATTCGTCATATATAACAAAATACATTAAAAATTATGAATAACGCGATAAAACTGAAGTTACACATATAAAAAAATAAAAACAATTATTTTTTTCTTATTCCATCATTCCTAGTAGGTGTAATGATTTGACGGTATAATAAACATTTTAAAAATACTTATGTTCCTATGTAAATATTTCCTATAGTTAATTGCCGGATGTTAATTGATTTCGTTGTAAAACTTAACTGCCAATAATATCTGTCATGGTTCAGAGTAGAAATTTATGTTAAGTGGTAACACGTGAAAGGCACTTAAAATGTGGTATTAATCTTAGAATGATCTTATACAACTTTAACAAGTAGTACCTAAAAGAGAAAACGTGGTAAAATAGAAATTTTTAAAGAAAAAAATGTGTTACACTAATATATTTAGATTGTCCTATTTTGTGCCATCAACCCTTTATTGTCCCACTGCTGGGCTGGGCACGGGCCCAATATTCTCAATTCTCTTCTGTCAGATTGAGAGAGCTTCAGGCCATAGTCCACCGCGCCGGCCAAACGTGACTTGGTGGACTTCACACATCTTTGAGAACTTTTTAAAGAAATCTCTGGTGTATAGGTTTCCTCACGATGTTTTCCTTCACCGTAAAGCAATAACAATTAATTTCTTATACGCTCATAATTTTAAAAAATCAGTGGTGCACGCTTGGTCCCAATAATTATTATGTCTTAAAAAGATACTAAACCTAGCGTCATCTGATCCAATTTGAATATGTAGTAGAATAGAAAACGCAGAAAAACACAAAAATTTAAGAAAGAAAATCATTATTTACGTGCAAAATTGAATGATAGAACATTGAGTATGAATAGAATATCTAAATGTATATCTAATTGAATACGACACTCGTTTGAATACTAGCCAAAATCTAGTCATGGTTGATTACAATATTCAGGTCATCTAATATTTAACATGTTGAATGCTGATATATCACGGTCATTTAAATCATTCGTCTCGTTAAATTAGAATAGGGCTGTCATATCATTAATAATAGACTTATTTTTAGACCGAAACCTTGATATTTTGTCTTAAATGTCGTTCAGTAAATAATAGATTGACATCATTGTTATCGAGCATTAGTAAATGACATAAAAGGTGAGATAACCAATTCAGATATTTCGTGTTTTTTTGTTACAACGCATACAATAAAATGTCTCAAAGATTTTTGTGTTTGTGTTCGTAGAGTACCTGTATTGTTCCTAATATTTTTTTAGAAAGTGTAATCTACGTAGCATAAGACCAAGTACGTGTACCTGCAATAGAGTTACCGTTACTAACTCCAGCTAAGGTACCTGTTGATTATGGATTCCTACCTGATGTCGAAAACTGATGCATTGCTACCTGTCAAACCTTGCACTAATATGCATACCTTACCTGCAAACCGGAACAATACATTAGGGGCTGGCAACAGCTGCAATAAAACAAAAAAAGGGAAACCCTTAACGTTTATAGGTAGGAACCCTTCGTGTCATTGGTGAAACTGCCACACCGGTTCGAAGGATGTGCTAAGGAAGATACACTCTTGGGTAACCTAAGGTAGTCCTTTCAAGAAGAAACGTATTGAGTTGTTGATCCTGGCTTCAAATTTGATTGATCTATTTTGAATTTGATTATTATATACACAAGGTGCGACAATAACTACTATCATGCCATCAAATAGACTGGCTTATATCCTACTTTAATTAAATCTATACTAATATTACACAGCAGTAGTTGAGTAGTAAATAACTATATAACATTACGCTATGTTTGTTTGCTTTTATGTAGTAGCGGGTGAAACCGCAAGGCACAGTTAAAAAAATAAACCTTTAGTCGAGCCAGTATTTTGATGGGTCATGGCAACCCTGAATCAATGATGGCAGCCCTAATTCCGCTCAATTTAAAGGACACCAAAAGCGCTCGGCCTCGCTGCCTCCTCGCATCCCACGTCAACTTGGGCAACTGGAGCCTTGGGCCGGCACCAACGTGATCTAACTCTTACTTTCATTGTCCGACTACTTGATCACAATGGTACCTCCGCTTATGCCCTTCTACAGACATGTGACGTAACACGTTTGTGCTAATATGTACTATGTAGAATTGTAGGTGTACTAAGTACTGCAATCCTTTGTTCGTACCACATGCAATAATTACTTCGATTCTTTTATTCACTGCGATTGTGTGATGCTTTAACTTTATTCAGATTTACTGTACCATAAATATTTACTAAATATATTTTAACACCGACTTTAAATTGAATTTCTAAGCAAATTGATTTTGTAACAACTTCTCTGGTTAAAAAAATAAAATTGATATTAAAATGTTCATGTAAAATTCTACTATTAGTAATAGATTTAGCAATAAACTTTTCTTATCAGTAAATAACTGAGAATTTCAGACAAATTAGAGGGTATAAGAAGGCATAGCATTAAGTCATTGTTTAACGGTAACTACGGTATATACACTAAAATCGGAATATATCGACAACAAAGCAAAAACAAACGTTAGGCTGGTAATTTATGCCCTGACCGGAGCCATTATGAACAGATCAACCTACATACTTATTTCCGAGCTTCCGTGCGCGATTCAACCTACGTGCATCACTTTTCAAAGCTTTTAAACTTTTAAACAAGAATTCTTGATGTTTCAGAGATAAAACGACGCCTCTCTCGCTCTCTTTTAAGTTTTTATCGTTTTAAATCCTCATCAAATTAGTTTTATAAATTCCAACATTACCTTGTAGGTATTAGAAATCTGATCTAAAAAGCGCACTTGAATGAGTAATTTTCTTATTTGGAACTAAATTATACTAAAGAGGTGAGAACATCCCCCTGTGGCTACCTAATATTACATAAAATTATAAAGATTTTTGAACTTGTTACTTCGATTTTAGGGGCTACTTCTACACTGATTTCTCGAATAATATGTGTTGCTTTAATTAAAAAAACATAATTGGATTCGTAGAGTTAATAAGGTTTTTTACAATTTAAATTTATCGTATTAAACACGAAGGTACATTAATATATTGTGTTTAGAATATTCACAGACTGTTAACTTCCCGGAAGATAAAACAAGTCTGGCGAACGGAAAAACCAACGATACAATTTTGGATTTCGTAGAAAGATATTTACGAATAAGTCCCTTCCGTCCTTACATTCGATATTGATTTTAGCTTATTATTTCAGTTTACTAAACTTGAATGGATCCTTAATTGACCCTTTTAACTTTTTTATACATTGAATTCAATAACTTAAGGTCTCTGCTCGTTGTTGATATGGAACCCAAGATGCAGCGATACTGCGAATACGTCATGCTGTTTGAAGTCACATAATAACTTACAAAAGTATTTCATAAACGTACAGTATGTATAAGTGGTAACAATAAAGAATTTAGTTTCAAATTTGGGATTTAGTTTATGTATCTTTATGAGAATAAATAACAAACAAAAGGCTTACTGAAATGCTGCCATTTCAAAATAAAATTCATTGAAACTAGTTGTTTATATCATAAAAATATAAGAATAATATGAGCTCTTGATACCATTGTTAATTTTGTCTTTGTCATGTAATATAGAAAATATTCTCGTATAAAAGTGTAAAATTGAACATAAAGTAGTTAAAACTGTTGTTAATCGTTTATTAATAGGTAAGAGTGTATATAATTGGTCACTTTCCAGTCATTTTCAGTATATAATCTTAATCAATAATTTATACAATATATACAAATGTTAGCAACAGGTTTTTTATATTTATTTGTGCGCATGATCATTTAGGCTCAATAATTGACATTTAAGAAATTGCAAACAGACACTTCTATTATGTTTCTATTTATAGACATGCGTCGTTAACTACAGGTTTGTGGATAAACTTCTTTCATTCTATTGTAGTAGGTAAATTTGACAGCTCCATTTTAAAATTACATTGTATATTTGTGAATTTACTATGGAGAGATAAAACAATGGCTTCATTAAACCTATTTATTTATATATTTTGTAAACAAAAAATAAACCGGCGCAATATGGAATAATTTAATGTACATGATAATTATATAGGTATGTGCGATGTTATGTTTCGTTGTTTTAGGTCATTATTGCGTGATCTATCTTTTTATAGAAACCTAAAAACGTAAATCTAAAAACCAAAGGTTAAGCAGTAGTTAATTCAATAAATTGGCAAAAAACATTTTTTTAATATTAAATAAAATATACTTATGTAGTTGAAAGTAGTATGTAGTTGAAAGACACTCAACGCTTTTAAATTAAACATCTATACTTTTATACTAATATTATAAAAAGTACAGAGCAAAACGGGCTAATCAAGAACTACTGGTTCGAATTTAAAAATTCTTTTTGTATTGAATAGTCAATTTATTGAGGATATAAAAGTAAGTGACAGGCTTAGTGATAAGTAGGTACCGATCGTATCTACTCGTATCATGCCTAAATAATTATATTACTGTGTTTACTGTATTCATAAGAAAGTTAAAATTATAGCGTGTTTGTTAGTTTTTTTATTAAATTATTGATTAACATAAAATTTAAATAATGAATTATTTAAATTGCAATTCGATGTTTGCTGCTGCATCTGTAATATTTCCTTTAACTTGGATTGGAAAACTATTATGAATATTAAATATAAAACAAACTAGTCACGATGCTTTGATGCTAAATTGGAACGCTAAGTTTTCCTTAAACTACCCTTTAGCTAGAACGCAGCAGCGTTTGCCACTGGTTTTATTAGAAGGAATAACAATTCACGAAGGGTTAAGTATCACTAAACAGGTAAATCTCAATGGATGTCATTAAGGATCTGGTATGATCTGTATTTATGTATGTCGTATTGTATTTCTGCATTCTGTACTTCATATTTCTTTTAGAAGTCTTATCTTACTGACTGTAAAATGTTTATAAAGTAGGCCTCGGGGGGTTATAACACTAATTGTAACAATCAGAACAATCAGATTAATTATAGTTACTTCCACATTGCAATGCTACTGATCGAGATAGGTTCGTGTCGTGGCGCGGCGTAATGTGACGCTTTCGACTCCTCCACCCATCCGTGTTGCTTTCTAACGATCCGTGATAGCATACCATGGCATTCTTCGGAGATACTACAAAAATTTAATTAAGCATATTACATCTTTACTGTAGCAGTACAACGTCACGTTTCCTCGGTTACAGGAAAAGTGACGTTGCCTAGAATAGCCTCTCTATATTTTTCCGTAGATGGCGTATGGGGGCGTACTAATGAATTAAATTTGGTAGCTTCTATTCTCGAATTTATACAACTACTACAGTCACTAACACGCAAAGCCTAGAGCGTTGGCTACGTGTGATCCCATTTCCAATAATACCACAATATCTATTAATGAGTTTCTATGATCGAAAATATTAAATGTATGATTTCTGCTTATTAAATGTATGAACTTATACTTTTTGCAAAATCATGCGTTGATTAAGAACATGCCCTATATGGTACAGGAATAATATTTAATAAGATTGGAATAATATATGGAAGGCCCATTTTTTTATAACGTCCTATAATTTAATTTATCCTATAAACGTATAACGCCCGCACATCAATCTTTTCAACTGTTTGTTACCCGCTACGGCTTCCAATCTTAATAGTTTACAGCAGGACTATTGTTTTAAACATAATATAAACGGTATAAATGTTGAAACTGAAAAGGCTAGTTGCATTTTGGATTGGCTATAAATGCGTGGGCTGCCCTGACCACTTAACATTATCAAGCACTTGTATACTCAAGACATTTAAGTGAGTTAAGTATAAGTAGGTCCTACGTTTGATGGCCCTTTGCTTTTCACACTATGTCCTACAAATTTGTGAATTTATATTTATTGTTCACAGTTTATAATGCCGTTGCCAATAAACTGAACCAATTTAATTTGTGTACAATTTGTATTGAGAGCAATGTTTTAACAGTATCATTAATAATATTTTATTATCTCTGTAGATGCAGATATTATTTTTTGTTTAAATTGAAGTGTGAGAGTGACTATATTGCATTTTCTCTAAGCAAATTTAATTTTAACATTCAATGCCACTCACAAAAACATCAAGTTTCAATTTTAATAGTTTGGCTACGAGACCCGAACGTGAACTTGTCAAGAATATTATTATGCAACGCCGTACTGCTGTGGAATATAAAACTGATTTAATTTACATGTACGAGTGTTTGACCGCCAATTAAACTGCGTCTCGGCAAATACTTAGTACCTACTATCGAATATTAAATGTATTCTGTTTATATACCTTGGTATATTTTATTATCTTAACAAACTTTATTACCTTATCTGTTATCGAATAACGTAAGGTTAGGTTTTTGGTTTCACTTTAGTGTAAACATATAAAGTAATTTACATAGGTTTTAAATAATTACTTTAAATAATAGACCAATTGTAAAATTAGTTGACATTATTTCGTTTTAAATTCGGAACATAAATTCTTGTAAAATAGAAGGCAGATTAAACGCCTATTTCTACGCATTTTCTTATACCTCTCAAGCAACTTGTTGCTCTCCGATTTATACAAGGCGTTTAACGTCAAGTTACCAAGGCTTTAGATTTTTTTTGCGGAAATTGATATTTGTAGTTATTAATACCTTATTATTAAAGAATCTAATTCATACAGTTAATTATGCGTTTGTGTTCCTCAACCTTATCATATTTATTTTGAATTTCAGATCGGAGCGTCAACAGTGAGCCTGGGGAGGCGAGCGAGCCGGAGGCCGGTCGTATGCGTCCCGAAGATTACCGCCTCGTGTTCCTCAGTTCGGATTCATCGTGCCGGGAGGACACTGAAGACTCTTCATCCACTGCTTCCTCCGCTGCGCCCCCCGCGCCCGACGACTGCGACTGGGATTACTTCGAACCCGGCGCGGCGGCGGCGCAGCCTACTCCACCATCGCCTAGACATATCCCGCAAGCTTGCCCACGAGCGTGTTCCTGTGGCGCTGAACCACGGATAGTCGCAGTCCCTGTCCCCGTGCCCGTGCCAGTACCAGCCGCTCTTTGGCCCGCTCTACTAGCCTTTCCTACACAAGTGCCACCGACGCCGCACTGGAATACCTATCCGGGCTTCCCGCCTCTAGATGCCGCGGCACTCGCTCGACTCACAACGGCTGCAGCAGTCGCCGTCACCGCCGCCGCCACCGCTTCCGCCTCCACGATGCCGCAAAACAGACTCGAGATGACCGTAGAAAGAACTGATAAGGCTATACAATCAGAATCAATTCAAGCGCCGGAGCCCCGCGATAACGATAAGGACGATAACAGTATTGAACGCTCAGTGGAACATGGCACGTCAGACGAAATCAAAGTGATTGCCGAGGAGGACAGTTTATCGGTAGTATCGGAATTGCCGGACACAATGCCAGACCACTTAGACGCTGAAAAAGCATTTCCCTCTTCAAATGAGTCCGCGGACTCCAGCGATTCTGAAGGGGAAGTGGCTCATAGAAGCTATGACTTAAGGAGCGGCGCACCAGAAGAGCCGGCGACATCAGATGAAGACTCCGATGACTCTGGCGGCGGTGGAGGACAGTTCTCTCGAGTATTCGTAGTTAATCCTGCTGACTCGTCATCAGATTTAGAAGACAATGCGGACAGCAGCGGTATTGATTGCGACGATTCATACGACAAAAAATCAGATAGTTTAGAAATTATTGCCGTAGAAATGGTGATGCAAAATGAAAATAATTTAAATACGGAATCCAATGAAAATCATTCTCAAAATAATGATATAGTGTTGTTAGAATCGGTTAGTTTTAGTGAAGAATGCCCTGTGATTCAATTTTCTCATATAGACGAAGGAAGCAGTGAAAGTGCGATGAAACGATCAAGTTTTATTAAGTTTTGCGACGAAAATATGCTTCAAAGTGAGACCTGTGAAAATTTTAATAGCTTTAACGCAACTTGCAGCGACAATTTAGATAATGTCGATTACTACGTCGATAAAGATAATAACCATAGCTTATGTGTGTCCGAGAATATCGAGTACGATTCATTAGATAACTCGAGTTCTAATATAGACAGCAATATGAAAGTAAAAGTCTCAGTGGAGTTGCCTAATGATAATTACAATAAGGAGGAATTTGCGATGACCGAATCACCACGTGTATATTCAACAATGCTATCACCGTCCCCAGAACCAAAACAAGAGCCCAGTTTGTCACCTGTTGAAAAAATAGACTTGTTCAAAGGCATCGAACGTACGCTTAGTGAGTTGTTAAAGAAAGAATTATTAGACGATCAAGGGGAGGAGAAAATGCACGGTTCGCGGCCGGTTTGCATTACGGACACCGAGGGGGGCGCGGGCGCACCTGCCGAGACAACAGTTTGCCGCTCGCGCACGGCCGGTGCGGACGGGTCCGCGCGTTTCACTAGCCGCGTTATGATAACGCACGATCGTGTCTCCGTGGTCACGTCAGACACGACGCGGCTCATGCGTGATATTACAGTGCATCATACAAACTCGCAAAACGAAACGGAACCGAGTGCTGACGTGCAAGACAACGAAATTAACGAACGAATATCCGACGACGAATCGCCGCAGCCTTCGGGTGGAGTGACTGTTGTCAGTAATGCCGACACTCTCTCGGCGGTCGTATGCCTCGAGGAGGGGTTAGCTGACGACGACTCGTGGGTCGAGGACGTCAGCCATGACGACGACGAGGGCACCTCGATCTCCGATTCCGACTCGGGAGACGAGGCCTCGTTACCCACCCGAGGAGAGGACTTCGCATACTGTAGACGTTCCTTAGACTTTACTTTACACACGATTGTCGAAGAAAGCTGTGAAGAAAGTGAAACAGAACAAACTACTAAAAAGCCGCGTCCTTTATCCGCCACCGAGTTAGAAAAATACTTTTTCTTTGGATTAGGCGACGGCCGAAATGTGCGCGACGATGAAGATCCGGTTTCGGAAACGTCGAGCGTGTGTAGTGAAGGTGGTGAGTCTATCGTGGATAATGAACAGCCAAAACGTAGTGGTGACAGTGACGAACTGGTGTCGTCTCGGCTGGAAAAATACTTTTTGTCTGGCTTTATGGGATTCAATCAAGAGAGGCGTGATTCCGACGGATCGGGAAGCGTCGGGAGTGATAGTGAAGGTAAACAAAGCCCCGAACATAGACGTAAGAAGTTAGTACGCGCTCGAGGGACACCTCGATCACATTCTTCGTCTTTAGATAACTTATTAACTGGGGATGAACCCTCACAAGATACCCAGGAGGTATCTGATGGTTCAAGCACCGAAACTGAAGACCGTCACGAGTCACTTGAAAGGCTTGATATACCGTGTGAATCCAAGCGTAAAAAACAGAACAAAAAGACCCGTGGTTCCCCAGCAGATGAACGTAGACAGTCGGTTGAGTTTTCAGAGGAAACTCGAGATGATACTAGGTCTGTGTCTGAGGGTGAAGATGGCAGATCGACGCCTCGCCCCGAATTCCCGCCCCTCGGATCTGAACTATCAGAATCCAAGAAACAAACAAGTAGAGATAGTGGTTTTGTTGGAAGTTGTGATGACCTATTAAGGAACGGTGACTCGAGTTCAGATTTCACTCGTTCCCATGAGCCTAAGACGGAGTTAGAGGAAATTATCGAGGAAGTCCGCCCAGATATCGACGAACGTATAGAACGCCCGCCTTCGTCCCGCCCGCCGCCCAGTCCACTTACACGTAAGGATAGCTTTAATAACTGGTCTTCAGACGAGGAAACTAATCTTATGATGACTAAAATGAGACAATTTTTCAAACAAATGATAAATACTACCAATGTAAGAACTTCTACACCGGCTTCGTCTAATTCAGAAAGTTCTCGTCCGCCTAAACCACCGCAGCTATTATATTTCGAAAGCGAGTTAACTCGATTAATGAAAACAGTTCCGGGTATACGAGACGAAGAAGTGCGTGAAATTGTTGAATATTTATCAAGCGAGGACACATGGAGTGATTCTTACGATTCGTCAGACTACGCCGGTTCCGATTTGGAGGGCACGGCGGCCAATAGATCCGCATTAAGGAAACAAATATCCGAGAGTTGTCGCGAGATAATCGACGAGTTCGACAAAGGTACTAGCGAGGCTGGCTCATTAGAACGCGATGCCGTCGGAGCTTATCAAAGGTTGGCGGCGACATTGGGCCGAGCGGGTGAAGGATCACCGCCTTTATTCGGCAAGGTTATGCGGCACATTGGGGGCAGACTGGTGGCATTGATGCATGAAGTGTCGGGTGGTGCGTCACCGAGTACAGACGACGATAGTGCGTCCGAACCGGGGGCTTTAGCTCGTAGTCGATCTCATGATATCCTCGAGGCTACGGCGAGCCGGGGTAGTGTCGCGAGTGATTGTGAGAGGTTTTCGTGGCGTGGGAGCTTTGAATCTGCTCTGTTAGCGGCGGATTCGCGAGGTACCTTGGGTGGCCCGGGTTGTGAAGCGAGGCGATCACCCGCTGGAGCTGACCTGGCTGCCCAGAGGTCACATTCAAGGAGTTGTGGCGCTATAGGAGGTAGTGAAGACAGATTATGGCGAGGAAGACGGCGCGCTTCAGCACCTGACGCTGAGGTAATGTATTCACTAGTATTAAATTAACAAACTTTAATAACAAACAATAACATTTTCTTACAACTACATTTTTCTTCTATTTAAAAATATATATTTGTGGTAACCCTAATAATTGAAATCTAAATAGATTTCTCCTTTGCATACCTCGTAGTATGATAATCTTACACATTCTATAACACAAAACGAATCATGCGTAAAAGGTTAATACGAGTTCCAATTCAAGCTACGTATCAGGTATCTATGTTAGTTATTTACAAACAAGGAGACTTAACTACTTACAACTACACATTTACCCAACCCATTAAATTGATAAGAAAAACAAGCCTTTTTAATTAACTGTAACGTTAAGGACAGATAAGTGCGACGATAATCCGTGTGACATATGAAGATTACAAAATTGGTTTCCTTAAATATATATTGCACTAGCGTACGTACTATTTTTTTATAAAAAATTAACAAAAATATACAAACAATGGCCGCTTATCGCATAGAAGCGATTTCTTATAGGTGACCTAAATAAGTGAGGGAAAGAGGCAAAGTAACTGATAAGGAATTTATTTAAATTTATTTAAACTAAAACCAAGACGATCACTCACGTTCACGTACACACGTACAAAATTTATAAAAAAAATCGAGTTATACGATTCCTTGTGTAACACTGATACTCAAACAGTATTAAGTACCCACACCCAAACAAACCAAAAGTCTTTATTCTAAAAAAAGACCGGGGATCAAACCCAGAACGAAACGGCTATTAAATTGCTCAAAAATACGTCACATTAAACAGACAGACAAAACATGTTCAAATTACATTACTTTCGGGAAAACGTAATTGTTATCATTTTGTTGCTAACATATATCTAAATAGGTACATTAAAATAACTTAATGATAGTCTTTAAATGGAAAAAAATAATTAGTTGAGACATTACTAACTAGTTCGTAGATAGATATTACTGTAATACAAAAGGAAAGATAAAATAAGTACTAAACTGCACTTAGTTAATCTATATTGTTTTATATCGCATATCGATAATCATATATGACATAACGTTATAAAACAAAAAAACCGAGTCCATTTAAAACAATTTTCTAACAACTACTACTTAAATTTAATATTTTAGGTAGCAATACACTAATAAAGCTTATATCACTCACTCATGAGATGAAGACGCATATTTTTTTTACAATTCAATACCAAAGAAAAAGTAAACGCTGAAAGGAAACTTTTTATCAATTATTGTACACTATACATACGTAACCGGCGGTCTCACGCACAAAAAAAAATGTATAGTTTAAATTGTAATGACTTTAGATAGAGTAGATGAAATTATAAAGAATGGATTATAAAAAAATAATTAAAGGTTCCCTATGAAAATATAGCATTATTTTTTTACATTTTAGTCTTTATATGTAACCTTTAATCATTTATTTATAATTATAATTATTAATCATATTTTTTCAATCCTATAATTGTAAGTATTTAAAAGTTTAGCTTCAACGTATGACTTTAACAAAGGATGACTTC
>DWLI01002525.1:0-13077 GCA_018249915.1 Cecropterus dorantes dorantes
AAATATCAGTCTGGACAGTTCGTTTCGCACTAATTAACTTCTAAATAAATTATTATTTATAGTACAACCACGACTATAAATAAATGTACTGGTATATGCGCTAGAAATAGAAAAACATGGAACTTGTAAGGTTTTATTGTAATAAGCTCGTTAATCCTTCCTGCGGGATTCAGTGAGGTAGTATTCCTCGATGAAACATAGAGCTATTAGTGTTATTATAGATGATTTGTGTGCAGTCTCTTCAAATTGGATATCTCAATCAATAATGCAATTTCAAATCTTTAGCTGTTTAAAATCACATCGTATTTTTAAGGCAATAATCGAAATAGCATTTTGAATATATCTTTTGTTTTTCAACAACGTTGAGGGGGGAACGCCTTTACCAGCAGTGGAACCTAGTGTATTAGAGAGACGGTAATGAGATAAGACCAGGTCTTCATAAATAGCGAGAAATGTGCGTATATGTTTTTCATCAAGATATAGAATTATATGACATAGACATCTGTTAACTACTTCACATTTATCGAAATGTTGCTAACGTCTATGTTGTGGAGAAACTTTGCACAGCAGTGGGACCTAGTGATCAGTTAAACAGTGATGAGATAAGACCTATCAGTTTTTCATAAATAGCGAGAAATGTACGTATATAACTTACGCATATGGCAACATTTTCTTGTGTATAATTTAACATTATGTGGTACCTTTGTTCAGATATACATAAAAAACTGTACCATGTAAAAAACTGTACCATATTTTGATAAAGAAAAAGGCTCGACATACCAATCTCGTGAAAATCCCGAGGTTCAATGCCAAGCGCTATCAACAGGTTATTAGTGGATCATCTTTTTTGCTTTGTTCATAATCTGGGTTTACGTTAACTCGCTGCATTTTTCCATCTTTTTTGCACTTTACAACTCTCGTTAAGTGTTTTTGGGAATGTACTAATTAAATTTAGCAAATTAATATGAATGGTTATCAATTTAGAATATTTTATTGATAAATAATTTAATATAAATAATATTTATACGTGAATCAAATCAATTGAGTAGTTAAATATTTTGTAGTCATATTAGAATATACTACAAAAATATACTTAACTAAACTTACTACTCCTAGACTTAGTAGACAGAAAATAATAATAGGAAACGGGAAAAAAGGGCCTGATATTCATACTATTACCAATATAAATAATACTAATTATTTCACCTAATAATAATAATAATACATATATGTTTATATTCACCTAATAATAATAATACATATCGCGGTTTCTCCGGCTACTACATAAAAATACATAGCATGTTATACGTATATTCTATAACCTTCCTTGATAAATTTGCTATTCAACACAAAAAATTTTTTTCAAATCGAACCAGTAGTTCTTGAGTTAAGCGCGTTCAACTAAACCAAATCTACTGCTCTATAATATTAGTATAGTTACGTACGTACGTTTGTGTATTACATGTTTTACCTACAGTTAAACTGATTACACAGCTAGAACTAGATTCTACATACATATAATGTATCTATATGTCTCTTTTTAAATCATTTTGGAACTCTGTCGCATTAAATGTATCTATGTCTCCTTTTAAATCATTTTGGTACCATCTTTTTTTGGTGTCTCGGCTTTTCGCAACTGATGTGTTAACATCAACGACCTTACGTCAGTAGATACTAAGTGACTGTGTGACTAAGTGCACTTATTGCACTAAGTGCATTGCAGTCATGCTGCCATTCTTATTTAATTGTTCCAAAGAGAATAATAAGGATTATAGCTGCGAGGCAGAAATAGAAAAAACAATTCATTATATTCAAAGAGTAATCCAAATAAATGTCGTATACACTTAAATGGATAATAGATAGCAACTTTCTTTCATATAGGTATTTAGCGTCCTACAGAACTATATATACTGGCTTATATTCAGTTATAATAGAAAACACAGTGGTTGTTTAGCCGGTAATAGTCCGGTATAACCCAGCTGCTTCCCCGAGCGGCTGGGTATCCATGAGGATTATCCACTTTAAAAAAAAAAACGTCGCAAACATTTTAATAACAAGGCCTTTCCTAGGATTAGAAAGAAACTCTTGCATAAAATTTCAAATAATGTCCAATGCACTCAATACATCAAAAAAT
The DNA here is from genome assembly GCA_018249915.1 of Cecropterus dorantes dorantes. Classification (NCBI taxonomy): domain Eukaryota; kingdom Metazoa; phylum Arthropoda; class Insecta; order Lepidoptera; family Hesperiidae; genus Cecropterus; species Cecropterus dorantes. Next base: position 2,135 of record DWLI01002525.1, read on the forward strand.
GTAGAAACAATGACAATTACAAGTTATTATTGGGCCCACAGCCAATAAAATGTAATCTGGCACAAATATGCCTAAGTTAGTTTTTTTTATATACTATGGAAAAAACTAAAAAGAATGCAGCCCATCTGATGAATTCTACCGCCCATAGACATCTGTAATCAACCCTGCGTAAGATCAAAGTCTCACCCAAGGTTAGCCACAGATGCGGTGCTACCTGGGGACTAAGACGGAATCCCTCGGAAAAGCATGTCTCCCCTTCAGACCAGAACATAGCAGCGCATAACACTGCTGTTATTAGGCAGAATTAGGTGAGGCAGTCGTGCTTCCGAAGTCGAACCACAAAGAGTTCTACCATCTTCAAAAGTAAATGAAGGATGGTTCATAATCTGCTGCATGTTTCCTTTAGAGAAAATAAGAAGAATATAAAGTGGGAGTTATGCACGAAATAAAAAACAATAAACTTTTAATGTACATCTCTACTTAACGCACTTTAAATTGATTTCATTTGAATTGCCTCCTGAGAGTTACATAAATACTTATTCAGTTTATTACAACTGAATAAGGCCATTGTGCTGTCGAATTGCGAACGGTTATTTCGTAGAACGAATCTTATCGTTCCCAAGGATTGAAATGTATTGCCGGAAGCCATTAAATTATTATGTAAATCCTGGCAGACTACTTCGAGAAGGATAATACCTTCATTAATCATCTTAAAACCAACATCTGGCTCATAGATGGTTATTACTTGTCAGCTTAAGTTATTATTTTTTATTTATCATGAATGCCAGCTACCGTTTACTCATAATACCTATTATGAAGCGGATACTATCATTTTGGTATGTATTTAATAATGACAAGGGTCTATGACACTTTTTTTTTTAATTCTGAAAAAGGGTGATTTATAGTAGATGGTTGACCTCTTTGTAGATCGTAATCGTAAGTGCATCGTATCATTTACATATACGGAACAGCAAAACAACTTAAGAAGGCAACTAAGTATTGTTTAATCGAGAAAACTCGGATTAACCGGAATGGCGTAAGTAAGGCCTATATAATTAAATGATATTGGTTTAAAGGTATTATGGATACCTATTTTACCCATGTTTTGATTATAACTGATTTGAATACATTTACATTGTATTTAACGTGTAAGTGTATTTAACACAATGTTTTCACGATAAAAAAGGCTGACAAACAGACACACGAGTAACCTTTCTAGGGTTTTTTAATCGTTTTGACGCACGAAACCGTAAAAGAAATACCAGAACATTATTTATGTAAATTTATGACCAGGACACATTAAAATAAACAAGTTACTCGAATTATTTAGCTCGTTTGTTAAATCAAAATACTAGAAAATTAACATACAAATTGGCAATGCAATATTTCGGGCACGTGTTTTGCATTCGTTTAACCTTAATTAAACAAACAAAGTTTACCAATTTTGATGATGACGTGACGCCATACCGATCGCCATACCGGTCACCTGTCACGTAAAAACCGCGATTGATTTTTATGTAATTGATTATGTTCCTGGTTTCGGTGTTATTATATCTCTTTGTGTCTGTCCATGACTTAAGACTAATACAAATATCTCTAACTCTCATGCTTAGTGCAAAAAAGTATATTTACTTTAGCTACACGTTAATACAAAATTTATGTACACGGAAACTTGAAATACATCGTATAAAGATAGGAAAAGAAACTTAAATTCAATCATCGTAAGTATGACAGTTAAAACTTAGGTAACCAATAACAAAAGTGCGGGTAACAGAAACAATTCACCCTATCTTCTCTGCCCTAAATATGGATGACAATAAAAATGGGACATACGCTCATTCAAAGGTAAAGAAAACGGTATACACTCGACCACAATACTTCGTAATAATCCTTTCTTATAGAACCACGCTTTAAAATACGGAATATTCCCGCAACTTGAAATTCTCTTTTAAAATACCCGTTGTTATATAAGATTTTGCTCCGGGTAAATCGAAAACAGCTAACGGGGGTACTAGAACCGTAAAGATATTCCGTGGTATACATCCTATGCGACTACCTAATAGTAAAATAAAATCGTTAAACAATGCATCGCTTGTTAGCCTTTAAATATCCGTCGCTTCTATGTATTGTTGAAAGAATATGAAGTACTATATTTCATGAAAACTGCTGTTTCTAGGCAATAATAAGAATGGCAGTGGTCCCTCCGGAATCGAACCTGAGGTTTGACGGATATAGATACGATCGGCGTTCCAACGTAGTCCTCAGGGCAAGCAACGCATCTGCAGCCAACCTCAGATAAGACTAATCTTATCGGGGTCTTTACAGATGTCCATTGGTGGCAGTGACCACTGAATGCTGCATGCTAGTTTGCTACATTCATATTATACGTAAAATCTTTCTCATACTATTTTATATGTAACAACAAATAAACATAACACTTGTTGTTATGTTGACTATAACTGACTCCAAATCGAACGCCCGGTCGTAATTCAACCTAAGGTCATTCACAGATATGTTACTGTTTCCTAAAACTAACGGAACTCCCTTCATACTAAACATCATTAGTAAGATCATTTATAATAGAGCGAGGAAGTTAAAAGGATAAGTTCTGCGATAAATCTGTGACGTAATATTCTTTAACATTTGTCTAGCTACCCACACAAATGGTCCCATTTATATATATGAATAAAAGTTTATATGTATGGATGGACGAATGATTGTTACTCTATAACGCTTGAACGGATATGGATAAAATTTGGTACAAAAATAGACATTCTGAAATAACACATAGGTTACATTGTATCAAGGAAAAGTTTACAGTTCTTATGGGAAAACATAAAAAAAATTCAATATTGGCTGTGGTAATGTACGTTATTATCAGTAAATTTGAAATTAAAAAAACGTTATTTTTTTTTCATTATATTGAAGTAGCATGGACATCTGTTATCGAGCCTAGATTACATCGAAATCTTATCTAAGCCGCCTAGCCACAGATGCTATGCTGCCCCTAAGGGCTAAGTTGGAACGACTCAGATAAGTCTCCCTTACCACACCCTTCAGACCAGAACACAGCAGCACTTAATACTGCTGTTATTAAGCAGAAATAAGTGTAGCGGTGGTGCTTCCGGAGTCACAATATAAAAGGTTGAATCTTCAATGCTGAATGTATAAAATGTCAGGTATGTTTTAAAAAAAAATTGTATTTGACGTGACATATTTAAAAACAGGTGAAAATTGCGGGTACAGCTTGTATATTAAGCTATTACTACTATGCAGTTGTTGTTAAATCTAAATGACATTCTTATATTCGTCGATACGCGTGGTGATCTCATCGATTCGTTCGTAGCATTGAAATGATGCTATTATATTTCTGGGGCATGACATATCCCTTGGCGTGATGTAGTTTACTCTCCTTCATACGCTTCGCTGGTCTAATTTCAGTTTAAGATCGTATATGTGGGTCACCATTTCTCTTTATGTTATGTTTGCCTCGATTCACTATTTATTAGTTTAGACGTCCTAAATAATGGTTAAATGTTACCTACAAATGTCACGTAAAATTTACAATTAAATTATTATTGTGTGTCTTTTTAGCTTCATGTTTTAGATTTTGATGGACGAGGAAATGAAAATACTGAGCAGGAAATCTTTTATGCTTCAGTACTGGCTTTATCAATTAAGAAAATAACATCCGATTGAAATGTTTATGGTCGTGAGCATATGTAAATGTTACTAAATGTCTTTTATTTTGTAATTAAAACGGTTACAAAATTCCAATAATTTTCTTTCAAAATAAACGCGTAAGTTAGAGCAAATATAAAAGTCGTGTTATGATAGGGCGGAACATATCTTACCTACTTCTTATTGAACCGGATCTAACTAATATAATACATAAGGAGCTTTGCAATATAGTTGTCTCACCGTACGCTTTTACGTTCAAGGGTCCTACGAGATTACATTGACATTTACAATGCAAGACGAAATTACCACTCGAAAGTAACGGACGGATGTCATCACATCCGGGGGTAGAGAACGGGGCTTTAGTACATTGTATCTGGGTTGATATTTGATCGCACTAGGGGTCACCAACCTTTTGACACTGAAATTCAGTCACGGTGGCAGTGTCGTCCGCGGTCGATTCAGAGAACGTGACGCCGCGTCGAGCGCGGCGTACGTCGTGCGCCAGGGCGCAAGCGTCGAGGGCCTGCTTCGGCGCGCGGCCAGTCGCGCTCGCGGGCCGAGACTGGCGGATTCGCGCGTTTTCCCTCCCGCGCTTTCCCGACGGCATGCGCACATCAAGCCTGCATTGTTCTGCAAATAGCCGACGAGGGCTGGGCCGCTATTCAACCGCGCTCCTTTCAGCGCCTGCGATACACTGGCCTCTCGCTCCTGAGGAGTGAGTACGCAGTGTTGCTCGCAAAGCAGTTCAGCGCTCGTTACACAATTGTGGCTACACCCCGTAGCAGTATAAAGATAGTTGAACTGAACGTACCAAGGAGGCAAGTGTTTTAGCGGCGTCTTTGATTACACAGGCATACGTGCTCGTTTATATCTTCCGGGCGCCTTTTTTTGTTAGTCTTTTATGATAGCTTAAGTTAGAAACTCGTCTACAGTTTTTATTCTTGCACGAAAACAAAAATAACCTGTTTGAATCAGATTCTTCTGACCCCTGGATTAATTAATTCACTTTTCCCATTTCTCTAGCTACTGACATGAATAATGACATAACCTTGCATCTTCAGCAAACCAGAAACATGTCAAGCACAAACGCTACAGGTTATCCAAGCTCGGGAGGCAACCACCGTCCGATGAGGTCACGGATGCTCAACTGACATATTTTTAAACGCGCCCTAGATGTGTTTGAAAAGGGACGAGGTTTGAAGTAAGTGTCCATAATTAAATAGCTGACCCCGTTTCAGGACTTTGTTCAGTGAATAAAAGCGGTCCCCGCAGCTATTTGAGCAGCATATAAAGGATTTCTAAATAGCCAGAGAGGTACCCTTAGTTCTGCGTTCTTTCACATAGCATCGACAATAACAAAATACATGTTATATAACAAATGACGATAATTTTACCTTTTATGAAAATGTTGAGAGACGAAATATCTCAACTAAGTATTTTTTTATTTATTTTATTTTATTTGTATTTGGGAAACAAACAATTAAATAGTACACAGTTAAACAATACAGTAAAATAGTACTAAGATCAATGAATTTTCCAGTGGTTACAAATACATCAATGGCGCAAAAACAAAAAAGAAAAAAGCAGATAATGGAGCAGCGCTCTTATGAATAAAATTTCGAAAATTCGTACAATAACAATAATAATAAACAAGCAAACATTAACAACTACAACAAATTTCAATATTACAAACTATTTTATTTCGGCTATTGCCTGTCTCACTTTTATACATCCCTATAGGGATCATGATAAAGAGTATGTATGTATTAATCCGTAAACTTTCTGTGCACCAAATTTCATTTGTATCATTATATCTGTTTTTTTGGAAGAGTAAAATTTAAAATATAAGTCAAATTTAAAATATAAGTCAAATTAAATAATTAAGGATTTCGGATTTAAAATATAAGTCAAATTAAATAATTAAGTGACGATCAAGTGATCACGATGTGATCCAAAAAGCTGGCGGCTTCTTTGCACAAAGATTAAGTCTCGCCGTACAGCAAGGTAATGCCGCCAGTGATTTGGGAACCTCACACGGCCATTCTTCATAGTTTATTTTATTTGTAATAATATTTTTGTGTTTATATTATATATAGTTACAGGAATAATTTTAAGTTATTTTTTTCTGTTTTCCTATGTTTTATTCAAATATTCCTTGTACCTATGTAAATGTTGACGTTCTATTGTCTATGAATAAAAAGTTCTTTTCTGTGGTTAACATTAAAAATACTAAGTAGTTTTATTTCACAACGGTAATAATGTATTACTTATATATAAGAAAAGTAAGATTAATAATTTTAAAATATATAGCTATACTAATACATAAATATTAGACGGTGTGTTTGTTACTCAATCACACAAGATCTACTGGTTCGATTTACATGACATTTTGCATGCATGTAGCTTATTTACCTGGTCAAATTATAGACTACTTTTGATTTTGATATTTTCACTATTAAAAGATGACAATTTTATTGACGTCACTTCACATTTGTTGCAGACTTTCTAATTTATATTATTAACGCCATGAAATAGCTAATTGGTCACATATGTGAATTTTAAAATTTAATTGTCTATTCGAAATGCCCTTAACATCGAATGTAACCTAATTTAATACCCGTATCGAAGCAGGGTTACTTTAGCTAGTATAGACATAAATAAAGTTCCCAAAGCTCGGTCGCTAAAAGCAAAATCACAAGGTTAAGGTTAAAAGTCAAGGTTGAAAGCTACACGTGTTATGTAGAGTATTTACTATCTATTATACATATATACTTTTGTGAATCGAACGAAGCCTTTGTAGTTCTTTTTATTCAACCGCGCTTCGGACGCCATGTTAATCTGCTGTCCCGATTATTATGTCTTGGAAGGTAGAACGAAGAAGTACCACCAGGAAGGTACCTCCATCATACCAGTTTCTGGCGTGAAGCAGTTCCTGCGTTACGGTGGAAGGGCGTGGTTTCCACCTCACTTATATAAGGCGACCATCTGAGTCCTCGGGAGTAGCAACGCATCTGTAATCGACTTAAGACAGAACCCCTGTTCTATATGAAGTTGCTTACAAATTTCCACGGGCGACAGTTACCACTTATTGTTCTTCTCCGTCAACCCATTATTGTGCCACTGCTGGCACGAGTCTTCTCTCAGCTTGAGAGAGTTTGAGGACATAGTCCACCGCGCTGGCCAGGTGTGAATTGGTAAACTTTACACACCTTTAAGAACTTTCAGACTAGGTTTCGTGATGTTTTCCTTCACCGTAAAGCAGTGATAATTAAGTTATTATGCGGCTAATACCATTTATGTCCAGCAGTTGACCTCCAAGAACTTGTGTATAAATGGATCGCTGATCATCACTTACTTGTTATTTTAATATGTACTATTTTTACTACTATGACACTAGCGAATTTAATAGCAAGTGGCCACAGCCTTTATAAATATCTTTAATTAACTCCTGATAACCGAGGACACACACAGATACAGCCACAGCGTTGTTACTCTCGAGGACTACAAGGGTGCCTGAAGAAACAGAAATCTGTATTCGTACATAGTTATAGTACATAGTTATAATAATACATAGTAAATAAGAACAGTTAAAATCATATAGATCACGACTTCAGCCTGGCATTTGCTCATCATTGTATACAATTTTATCAGGAATATTATAATTCTGCTTTTACTCTAGTATATACCGTGATATACAATATATGATATACACTATAGTCGGGAAAACTGAAGTCGTAGTACCATACTACTAAGTACTACTAGTACTACGAATACTACAACAAATCATGTTCCTATGCAACATTAACCCGTTAGAGAATGACTATAAATAGTGCTACAAAAAACGCGTAAATAAAATATAATAACTTGTGAAAAAAATATCGTAGGGTGTTTCAAATATGTAGCGGAGACCCCAAGACGAACAATCGCTCTGGCATTCAACGCACACATGGAAAAACGAAATAAAAGCTCACAGTCTTGTGCTTTTTATCGCAAGCACAGATTATAGGTTTATAGGTTCTACAAAATACAGGTTCCGTAGCCTACAGCCTTCAAAGTAAAGCGGCTATTCCCAAGTGAAGAGTGGAAGACAGTCTGATTTGAACTACCGGAGCATTCGGACGTGTACTACTCGGGGTGTTTCAAAAACATCGCAGTTCAAAACAATTCAAGTGTTCGAAACTCCAAGTGTTGTTTGTGAAGTGAATTTGTTGTGCAATCGAATAGTGTTCATTTGTTTTTTGTTGCATTGTTTTTGTTTTTTGTTTTATTGTTCGGATAACATCGCACTTTCTCTGTTCGGTTTGGATTCAATTTTACGGATAGTTGCATTATAGAAGACAGTGATAAGTGGATCTAGATAGTTTTTGTGGCTAAATCTACATAAATCTTATATTATCTAGCCGTTACGTTCATAAAATTACTTTTTAAACCAAAGTTTGCAGGTAAATCATACTATTTAAAATATATTTGTTAAAAAAAAATTCTTAAGAATTTCGTTATTTATAGATCTAAGATTTTGCTTAGATATTTTTACGTTACGGTAATATTTTTAAAACTCATATTTATTACAGAATTACATAAAAAACGGTAAATTATACAGTTTACTGTCTCGCCAAAACTTTATTTGTTAATTATCGCAAAGTTTCAAGATATATCTAGTAGCAGTAATGACTAAATTGCATAAAAACGGTAAATTATACAGTTTATTGTCTCGCCAAAACTTGTAAAGTTGTAATGTAAAGTTTCAAGATATATCGAGTAGCAGTAATGACTATCATTAATAGATTTATTGAAAAAACTGTGAAGGTGATAGAATTCATTGCGGTCCAAATCCGGAAACTCGACCAACGCTCCTATTTCTGCCTAATAACCTATTTCTGCCTAATAACTGTTAAGCATTTTAATATTCTTATCTGAAGGGTGTAGTTAAGTAGACTTCATCCAGACATTTCGACTTCGTCGTTAAGGACCGCACCGCATCTGAGACATAACTAAGAAAAGAGTTTAATTTTCTCTAGGGTTGATTATACACGTTCATGGTAGGCAGTGGTCATTTACCATCAGATGGACTGCATGCTCCTTTGATACTCAATTACTTATATATTAATCAAATTTCAGTAAAAGCGAAATTGTAATTACTTATGCCAAATGTTAGTATTTATATCATCGTCAACCCATTGGTGTCCCACTGCTGGGCACGGGTCTTCTCTTAGAATGAGTGAGTTTGAAAATTTATATGTTAGCATATAAATAATTAATTAATATTTTAACTAAAACAATGGAAAGTATAATATAAAATAATTTAAATTAAATCATACGCATTATAAGAATAACAATAAAAACAAATTTATATATATTGTTAGAGGTATTTTTATTAATTTATCGATGCTTCTTACAATATACACTTAAAACGTTTGTAGATCTTTATGCATTCCATCTTAGCTATATAAATGCAATAATCTACATAGATAAGAATTTAAGGTGGTCGATCTTTTCGTGACTCAAGCATAGCCTCTATTTCTGATATATAATATATACAAGTAATTTCATGAGTCAAGTATAGTCTCTATTTCTGATATATAATATATAAAAGTAATTTCATGAGTCAAGTATAGTCTCTATTTCTGATATATAATATATACAAGCGATTTCATGAGTCAAGTATAGTCTCTATTTCTAATATATAATATATACAAGTAATTTCATGAGTCAAGTATAGCCTCTATTTCTGCTATATCGTATAATGGAAACAAAAGTGACCGAATTCCAAATTTTAGCGAATTGAGCTAAACATTTCAATCGTCAACAAACATAGTTTATCGTCTAAATAATTAAAAAGCGACGATTTATTCCCACTGTGCGATATATAACGAGGCTTTCTAATTAAGCTCTTAGCTGTTAGAAGCTTCAATTCCATAAATTACACTGTAAGTTTTTTATGAACGCTTTCGCTAATCATAAAAAGACGTAAAATGCCCGACAAATTTTAAATGCACATTTTTCTTAGGAACACTTATCTGAAACTAGTTAGGACGTGTGCTGAAGGAACATATCGAGAGGAAATCTACTTATATGAGTCCGTAAGAAAATTTAAAAAGTGTGAGGTCTACCAATCGAATCCTCATCGGCACGGAAAACTAATAATTAAACCCTAGTGTTGACAATGAGTATGCTAGACGTACCTATCGGAAGCATTCCATTAGTCCTCAGGGGTAGAAACATCTATGATAACAGTTGAGACCTAACTTTATATGTGTATTCCACTTTGATCACCCAGGTGATATCACCTAGGTGATCAAAGGCGACTCATTGGTGTCCTTTCATCACCTGAGACATAATCACTTGGGTGATCATAGGCGTTTATCCAAAAAAGTATCCTTCCTGAGGTATTCCCGGAGCGCTATGACATGGGGCTCTTCAAAAAGGGTGTGAATAGAGCTCTCTATCAAAGCCGGCGATGCATTGGCGACTCCCCTGGTGTTGCAAAAGTCCATAGGCGACGGTGACTACTTTCCATCAGGTTAATCAGCCTTATCGTTGGGTTGATGAAAGGATACCGAAATAATATATCTTTTTAAAACCGTCTATGACCCAGGTGATTATGTCTCAGGTGAACAAAGTGGACCACTTTATCCGGGATTGATTACAGATGTCCATGGGTGGCAGTACCTTTTTACCACGGACTGTTTGCTTGCTACTTTAATAAAACAAAATAAAGTCTGCATACGAAGTCGCAGGCAATAGTATAGTTTACTTATATAACTTAATATCACAGAATTATTACCCGTTTGTACTTTTCTTTATATCACGAACTATTCAGCACATTGTAATAAAATATATAACAAAGACTCGTAAAGTAAATTATGTGAACGAGAAATAAATAAAGCAGAAATGTTGATAAGCGTAGCGATTCGATGAAATAAATAACTGAGATTAAACACAAAAAGAATAAAAGCAACGAAATAAAAAAGTTCCGGCGATTATTGCCGTAATAATACCAAAGTAAGTTCCCTATTGTGACTTCGATGGCCTTGTTCCGTTTATAATCGACGATATTCTCTGGTCGCCTGTTCTCTTTCCTTAGTACGAGAATTATATACAGGCTGCAGGGAGGATACAGAAAGACCGAGCTTCTAGCTAATTACTACTCGACCAAGCTAACTAGACGAACAGAAGGAATGCGGCTTCCCTCCCCGGTCCCGCCTCACGCCCCGCTCTCGTCCTAGTACCGTTCGCACCAAAACTCGCTAATCTGTTTTGAT
>DWLI01002526.1:0-13076 GCA_018249915.1 Cecropterus dorantes dorantes
GAGAGATAACGATCTTGATAATTAAGATAGGATTTCTTCCACGTAATTACTAAATGCGATGTTAACAAGAATAGAGAAAATAAATCAAATACATTAACGATAAAGTAAAGAAATGAAAAAATGCTGTCAGAATATTTTCAGAATAAACGTTTTAATTTAGATTATAAAAATATAGCATTATTTTCTTATTAAAACATTTAATTGTTTAACCTATTATATCTAACAACAGCAGTTTTGAGGTCTTATAAAGCATCTTGTAAAAGGCGTTCCAACTACAGTCCTGAAGGATAACTACGCATTTGTGCACGCACAACTTACGTGGGACTGATGAGCAGGCATCTATGGGTGGCAATTGCCATCAAGAAAAAATGATTGGAACTGGAAGAAGAAACTGGAATTGGAAGAATTGGGGTAATAAAAAGTTAAAACTGGTTAAATAGGCTAATTTCTGGAAAATAATCTATGACATATCACATTTTACGGATTCCACGTTCTTACAATAATAGTCTTTTTATTTTCTTGTTACACAATTGCATAGAATCCATTGTAGTTCCAACAACTAAACTTCAAGCTCACAATTCCTTCCAAATGATAAAAGTATCACGAGAAATTTGTAATATAAATTAAGAACTCTAAGTAGGCACTTAAAGACTTCTCTTCAGATGATAAGCTTCGGAGTTGCGTTATTTGACTACGTTCCATCGACTCCATTCTTCCCCAGTAACAAAGCGGGACTCCGCCGATTTTCCGCGCCATTACTGTCGTGACAAACGGTGGTTTGTACTCACGACGCCATTTACATCCATTAAGAAACATCGACGATCCAAATATTATACCATTTTAAATTATATCTATCTGAATGTCATTGTTCGATAACTTTTTAAATTATGGGTGTTATTCGTATATATACGTTCTCGATCGTTTATTATTAAGTTTAAATCATAACCAACCTTGAGTAGAAAACAAAATGTTCTATAATAGGATCAGTTACACGTTTGAAAAACGTTAAATCTGACGGCGTAAACAAGTTTCATATGCGCGGAAAATGGAAATTATGGACACTATTTTAAAATTTTGATGATCAAGTACATCAGTTTCACTCGTATTACAAGACCAATCTAATAACACAGCATTATATATTTTAAAATCCGTTACCCATTCAGTCTGAAGAGCATGAATAAGACATACAAACATATATTCGCTCAAAAAATAGTACTAATAATAGTAGTACATTTAGCGCAATCTGATAGAAAAGACCGCATATTTCTTACGATACATTTAATTTTACTCTTAGAAAAAAATATACCACAGCGAAAAGACGAACTGACCTCTATTATACCTTGACCTATTCGACGCCTACTTGTCATACGGCATATTGGCACAGCGGGCGTCCAAACGTAGAAACGATTGCGTTTGACGGCTCAGAAGTACTCGTCTCATTGTGCTCGGCTGAAAGCCAGACTCGAGGGAACTCGCGGAACGATCCGGATGTGACGTCACCGGAGACGCTTCCACGCCGTCGTCACATCCGTAGCTTTGATGGGAATCATTTCAACGACACTGAGCGCTTGTGCGAGTAGCTACAGCAATTACATTAAGGGCCTTTGATGCACTGCCTTCAATAGCGTTCGTACAGTGCGAGTTGAGTGTTCAATGGGAATAAGCCATCCATGTGCTCGAATCAGTGTTCAGCTTTCAATGTATGCGCTGATTTTAAAGCAACGATTTTTGTTATAGGTGTAATGAAACGCGTACCTGTTATATTTTTTATCGTGAAATGTAGTCATTTCAATTAAAAGATCTAACAAAATATTTATTTTATACTGAGAAGGTGGTACAATGAGTATGATTAGACCGGAACGGTAGAACCGCCACCTAGCGTGAAGCAGTTCTTGCGTTTCGATGGAAGGGTGTGGTTGCTGGCTTTTATGATTGACTGCACTTGGGACCTCTGTTCGTAGGAAGTAGAATGGTGAAAATACACTGATTTTACGTTTAGATGACACCGCGCGTTACGGCTAGTCTTACATAATAACTAATGAGTAAATCAATAAGGCTAGGCTACTGACATCGGGTGCATAACATCTAAGGAAAATACTAAAACTTTCTTTAATGAAGATAACGGTAACTAAACGGTAAGTCGTGATAAATACCTTCCTGTATGCGTTTTGGTCTAGGAATACATTTATTCAGAGAAACATAAGCCTACAGGAACGTTAAAAATTAATGTATAAAAGGTATAACGTATTATTAAATCATAATAACTATTTATATATATATAGGTAATATCAGAATTTCGTACATTCAGTTTTTAAGAACGACGGAAAAACTAATCATAATAAATAATTTCTTATATAATAAACAAATTCAGAATCTATACTATAATATTATAAAACAGTAGAGTTTGTTTGGTAGAACGGGCTAATCTCAGGAAGTACTGGTTTAAATTAAAAAATATATATATTAAATATAATTATTGAATAGTCCATTTTTCAGTATCACGCCTAGTATTATACATATTTATCTCATTTTTTTAACATTTGTTAACATTTACTTATGTAATTGTTTTAACAATTGGTATTTTGTGGGCTTCATTTTATATAAAAATACATGTCATTAATATTCATACGTTATTATTTTCGTTCCATTTATATTCAAATCTAAAACAAGGAAAATGTTAACATAGGCGCCTATGGGTGGCTATTTTGTTCGTAGAAATTAGGCCACTTACGGTAAACATTTTAGCCCGCCGTGTTGCCGGGACACATGTGTGATAATTACCCACATTTAGGGATGAAACGATAGAAGTAAATACAAGTACATACTCGATATTTTTTGTCGATACCGACTGTTTTTTGAATCCATAATTTAAAAAGTATCAAGTCAATATCGGACAATGCTACTCTAATACTCTTATTTTTTGTAGTTCTAGTAATTAAATAAAAACGTACTGATTTTCTCGTGTTTGTCTCTCGTTTATTTGTCGTCATCCAAACGAAGCGGCTCTTTTTTTCGAAAATCGAACTGAATAGATATCAATAATCACACTTAAAACCGTCCCGATACCATTAAATATTCATATTTATCATTCAATACCAAGTAGAAGAAATACTTCATGTTAGATACGGTATCGTATAAAAGTATCGATGCCTAAGTGGTATCGTGTCATCCCTATCAACATTACACGCCGAGCCGCTGTGGAAATAGGATTGAAAGCCACGACTACGTAAGTACATATGGTGTCCTGCTATTATTCTAGTCTGATCACAAACTGCATTTTGAGAGGAATTCTTTACAACCTACATTTACAGAGTAGTTGATTCCGAAGTCGTGTCACTCTGTAATTATAATCCAACATTTAGCGATTATTTTACAGAATAGTTGATTTCGAAGTCATGTCACTGTAAGACTGACCACAAAATGTCTACCAGTGCTTAAACAACTAGTAGATTTAGCAATTATGCAGGTAGTGATTTAGACGATTGAAGTAGTATCTCAGTTGCTTGTCTATTTAGTAGTGTATGCATTTGTACACGATGAAACGTTGACACATTTTTCGAATATAACCAACATAATCTGATAGATAAGTGGCTTGCTCATTTTAGTTTAATTTCTTAAAACAATAGGTTGTAGTAATTAATGATATAGAAGTGTGTCGTTTGAGTGAAAATATTGCAATACTTGCAATAAGCGCTGGTTCGCTATATGTGATCAACACTTGCAACATGTCTTCAACATTTGCAATATTTCGTCACTGGATCGCTATAACTACCAGCTGATGAAACTCTATGTAAGTAATTTTACAAGTAGATATCAAAGGTGATGTATAACATGCAGAGAGCACTTAGTATGTAATTGCATTAGAAATGATCTCCGGCAAAGTTTCCTGCCTGCGAGCGATCCACCCACTCGCTCGCTAAGTTCATTAAACTAGTTCTAAGAAATACATCAACATATGATGCACATTTTGCATGCTACAAAACATATTTAAGTCATAAATTGTAAAAATCCTTGGATAATGTACTATCTTATCTTAAAACAGTGTAATATAATAAGATAAGGAAGGATTTTACAAAATCACAACTACTTTAAGTTTAATTTTTTCGGTAACCCCTTCAGGAAGTTTTGGTACAGTAGGTTACACATCCCACGAGCAGCAGTAGCCTCATAAAATTAGGTGGCGATTTTAATGTTGTTTGTTCTATCTGATAGATATACGATCAGTGACATTTTAAACAGGTAGACTGCATGCACGATTATTATTGTCAGGATATAAATTTATTACATACGAATTAAATTATATTAAATACGAATAGCTTGAATTATTTGAAACGAGATTCCTTTGTAAACAATTGAAACCTATATAAACATATTCTTTGAAACCCTCTCTGAACCCTTTTCGACGGCACGCAATGTACCGGGACTTGCAAAATACGAAATATCTCACTCAGGTCGATGTTTAACATATAAATTGCTATCAATTTTTTAGATTTATACTCGCAGGGCTGTTTGGCTGAGATAAGGCGAATATCGCATCAGAGTCGTTTTATGGGTAAACAGCGCCTTAATATCGAATTCACATTCGCCAATGATATTAAGTATGATTATCGACTTTCCAATATCAAGACCGCTCGTACTGGATTTTTTCGATTAAGATCAGCAATTCGTGGTTACTGAAGGTTATCTATAATTTCATATATATCAAAATTTCTACCAGATGTCTCTTGATTTAATTAAAACGTCTCATATTAGCAAGTCCGCGTTACCACATGATTTACGAGTATACATGAAAATGCTGCAAATGCTTTTTTTTAACACGTTTTCTACACTCATCGCCCCGCACAAGGATGTTCTCCTATGTCGTGGGTGCCATGGACACACACACAATAATTACATAAATATGATTATCTTTACAACTAAAATAGTTATTATGACCATCATCACCGCCAATGTCATCCTTATCATAATTTAATTTTCTATTGAATGACGCCAATAAAGACAGAATGAGATAATGAGATTTTGTATCTTTAAAAATTATATTGTACTGGCTCTATAATTTTATATAAAATTCTGCAGCTTATAGTGTAAATCTATTTCACCAAATGCAACATTTTGATGTTCGCCGTGTTTAGACGACTAGGCACAAATAAGAAAATGTAAATAACTTACTCGGGTGTATTTGATACATGCCACGAATTCTCGTTTGTTTTCCACGCAGCGTCGGTTTGTTGGCACGAATCAAAGGATTATGCGTCTGTATTCGTATACCACGTATACATATTCGTCATTATTTGGAAAATTATTCAGTGCATTATTTATCATAATCTGTCATTTATCATAATGATGTTTATTATAATATAATCTATCATACATCTCTTTCTTTCCTTCGTCGTCCCCTTTTTTATCTACGTTCTATCGATTCAATAAAAGTTCATTTACACAGGCTAGCAATTCAAAAGTGCTTCTAGTGTTTCCTGTTATTCCCTACGTTGCGACGCACTCGCTTTGTACGGATTATTTTTAATCTCGCATCGCTGTTGTTTTGTGTTTATCGCACTAATTGAATAAATTCCATGATACCCTGGTAGTGTGTGTGTCATATTACGCTTTATCACATATAAACTTTTTCGTATTTTCAATGGTCTCAGTAATATGGTACATATCGTGTACACATATGCATAGAAACATGTAGAATTTTAATAAAATTATTTATAATATTGAAATATATTTAAGTAATTAAAATTATATTTAAACCAAACCTGTATTTACTACATACCACATTTTAATAAAGTTATTCAACATTAAAATGTAAATAAAACATCAGTCATTAAGATTTATTTTACCGTTAGAGTGATATATATTTAATTTCTGATACACACACAATACACGTTACCACGAAGTTTTACAATTAATTTAATAAATAGTTTGTTCATAATAACTACATACATTTTATATATTTGAATACGATAAAGAATATCGTATTTGGAATATCAAAAGCGACGTTAATAAAATCTATCGTAGTGCTTCAAATAATATTTTACATCTAGTGGAAAATATATAAAAATAATGCTCGCAATATGTCATCCTTAGGATCCGCTTTATTGCTCTATTGGCCGCCATTCCTAACGCCGAATAGTGGAGATAGAATTATAATGTTTTGGCTTCCTATTTTCATTAAATAAAGATTATGGACGTTAAATAAGGATTACATTTACAAATAACACTTACAAGCAAATTATCGGAGCGTTGATCTAAACTTTTTTCATTGGTACATATAAAAATATGTTTTATATTTCAAAATGAATGTTTCATTCATCATCAACCCATTATCGAACCACTGCTGGGCACGGGTCTTTTCTCAGAATAAGAGAGTTTTAGGCCATAGTCCACCGCGCTATATAAATATTATTTCAGTATTTATTCAGAAACACAAACATTCATAAAATAACTTAAACATTTATTCCGCACAGATTCTTTTGACTATAGAATTAATTAAACATGTTCGCGAGAAAGTCAATAAAATTACGTGTATAAATACAGCTGCAGCAAACGTATCTGTTATTACAAATTTACTCGTACATAATTAATGATGATTATGTTTAAAAATATTGGTGTCAAACTATTTTATCCCTTTTTTAAGGATTGCTGCGATATAAGGATACTACTTTCATACAATGAATGGGATACGGTGATTATCCGATAATAGCGTTCGAGATCAGATTTTTTTATATTATAGAAGTTATCAAGCACGCTCGATGCCCTCTAGATGGTAAGTGGCAACCGCCGCCCATGAGCATCTCAAACCAACCCGGGACAGGATTATAATGTCAACCACACATAGGTCGCTACTTCTAAGGACTAAGTTAGAATGCCTCTCATAAGTATTCCTTTACCTCACTAGTGTAATAAGATAGAAATATGTAGGAATGGAGGTACTTACTCTAAATTCGAACCACATCGGGTTATACAACCTTCAAATCAATTATTTACTTTGTTAAAATGTTTTACTTCTTAATTAAGCATTTATGAATAACCACCGCACTCAAAATGCATAATGCAAACAACAAAAATATCTTCACAAAATTATTCTGTAAAAGTTGACTGCGCTTTATTTATCGTCCTTTAAATTGTGTTTATGCAAATCGGCAGAAAAACGGACGCCGGCCGGGGTAACTAGCCGTAAAGATTAATCCTTTGTGGTTTTGTCTGGTTAAAAACTCTCGTGTAGTGTTGTAAAACAAAATTTTATGGGACCAAGCTTCCTCTGTCATAGATTTTCGATTCGAAAATTTATCAAACAGTTTTAATTCGTACCCTATTTGAGATATTCTTATGATACAAAAATTTATATTATATTTATTCATTACTAAGTGAACCGAAAAACTTTGGCCTATCTTTACTATGAATTTCAATATTCGATGTCAAAGGACCTGATAGTTATGTCAAACGAAATAAGATTACATTACAAAATTTAATATTGTCAATGATCGTTAGGTTTTTTTTTCTATTTTTCCGCAACTTTGTAATCTTTTTTATCATAAGGAGTTTCTAATGACAATTACAAACATTTATTTATTCATTCATTTATACATATATCGATAATTATATATGATGCATAAGTAATACAAGGTAAATTTAAGATAAGACACGGCAGAAAGTCAACAAACATATAGTTTTTGAGAAACAATGTTTTAAACTAACAAAAGTGCTAGCGTGGCGTTGGACCGAGTAACTTCTGATCTACGACTGCTTCCAGATTCGACGCTGCAAACAAATGTCCGAGTGTTACTGAGGACTTATTTGAGTTCCCATCGAAAAAAGCAAAGAATATAAAGTGCAGGTACTTTGTCGCAACTGTCGTTCCTATATTTTTACATAGGTAACATTAGCGAGACACAGGAAAACAGCCTATTGATTTGTAACTGTAAAGAACTAAACAGGTATTAAGTCCTACGTGAAGTCCATTAGAGATGTCTTGCTATTTCTGATGGCTAAGATAGAACTCTTCAAAGAAGTGTATATATATGTTCGAGCAGCTGTATATTGCTGTTATAAGAGATAATACAAAAAGAGTGGAACGGTTTACTGGTGTAGGTAAACGTCAGTGTTTTGGTTTTTTTATTCACAAAATTATGATTAATATTCTTTTTCACAAAATCACCAAGTGACGGGACCTGTATCTTATCTCTTAGTATGTTATTACTGTTTGTATGTGTTTGTATCATTAGTATCTAGCAATTAATGTGGGGCTAAGCATGCAATTAACACAAGTAATAATTAATTTCTAAGGCGTTAATAATTTTGAAAAATCTGTGGTATCTACTCACACAAAGTATAACTTTATCTAGACTTAATGAAAACAGATCTATATTCACTTTATTCCTCCACTACTAAGCACGGATCCTATAGCTATTATGACAAGCTTATTCCCGCGGCTCCACCTATATTTACCACGGTAATAAGTCTCCCGTGTTAATGCAGGTCAAAACAATCTGAGTGCCATATTTCCGCGAAATCTAGTCAGTAGTTTTTGTGTGAAAGGATAACAAACACACATACGTCTACACAAACTTTCGCTTTTATAATAAGTAAATAGTCGTTGACACCATAGTTCACCACACTTTAGAGCCAAATTCAGATAAGTAGGTTTCAGACACCATTAAAACTGTGTATTTTACTGAACTCGCCTTCTTTACTTTTAACGTTTATGCAAGTGATTGATATAATTTCTAATAATTAATCATATAAATTTGAAAAAATGAGGAGAGCCTAAGGACGAACCCCCTAGTAAGATATGAGAAGCCGAATTTTTAGACTATCGCCAGTATACGAGTATGTACCTGTACTTAATCCATACGTATGTTACTGTGAGACCTGCTTCAAGTTTGCACTTGACAATTGATCCAAACGAGCAAGCGTTCGTCAGTGGTCGTAGTGGGCAAAGTTTCAATTACTTTGTGATGCCGTTTCGGAATGCGTATTTAGAGCTACGACGTAGTTAGTCCGCTAGTAATCAACTTTGAAAGCACTACATACTAGAAACTTGCCTGTTTCAAGTAAATTTAATCGACGCTCATACCATGAATGTTGAATACTCCTACATATATCATTTATACAACAATGATACTACCAAACAGTGGTATTTTAGCGGTATGATTTTCAGCCTCTTAAACCGGAATATTGAAGTTCAAATCCCAGATACATGTGTGTATTGTGTCCTTTAACGGTGATGGACAGCATCATGTGGAAACGTATGCTCCATGGGAGGATCTACACCTTAAATCCCTCTCATCCTCAGAGGACATGTGTCCAGTAGTAGGACGGTAATATTAACGTATAGTTAACACTACGTTTAACAATTATTTTTATTAATTCAATTTATATATTCTACAATCACGAAGGCCTAACAAAAACTTTGTCTAAATTAGTCTCCGTCTTGATCTAGAATCTCAAATTTAATCTAGTACCAGAAATTATTGGATACCGGTCTTGGTTCTTTATAGATCTCATCTGAGTCCTAGTATCGGTTCCGACTACAGTTGTCTGCATTTGTTTATAAAATGGGTCAAAACGGGATTGGGGAAATAACCAGACGAAATCAAACAGGTATACAAATACCATATCATAATAAACTTTAAAACGATAAAATAATAAAAGCTGAAACTAAATGGAAATTTACGTTTAACCCTTTCTACGTTAATCTACACGAAGAGCAGGCTGACTGCCTTCTTTAGAAGCCCATACCTGCAAAGAACGCTTCGAAAGGGATCAGCAGACAAAGCGAACAAGAATAATGCCTGTCTTCTACAGTTAAGTCTTACTTTCTAGCTTTTAGTAGGATGAACTGACTAAGAATACACTAATAATTGTATACACTCTGTATACAATTATTAGTGTATTCAGATTAATCTTATCATGGAACTACGAGTACAAGATGCGAATAATATTTTTAGACAGTGTAGCCAACATAGGACAATGACCCGCGTGGCGGAGCGGTAACCATACCGATCTAACGCGCAGTGGGTTTAGGGTACGATTCTCGGCCAGACAGACATCCGAATGATGAATTTAGATTTCTATTCTGGGCCTGTGTGTGTCCATGGAACCCACGACACAGGAGAAAATTCTAGTGCGGGGCTATGAGTGTAGAAAACGTGTTTAAATTTACCAACCCTAGTTTCAAGGATTTAATTCAATTAAAAAGAGTACACTAGTGTTATGCACAGATTTTCCTTATAAGAAGCCAGTGTAGTTCGACGCTGGATAAACTAAACTGATAAACTCTTCACTCATTTCTGGCTTATAATAGGAGTGTTAAACGCTGTTCTTAATATGAAAAAAATAGTAAGACAGATACACACAACATTCAGTTGAGGACGAGAATTATGATATGAGAATTACTTAAAGATAGCAACGTACCAGCAGCCGATTTTAGGCACCTACCAAAAATCCTACCTTAATCCTATATGAATTATCAGGAATACCTCTTATTTCGTCTGCGTGAATTTAAGAAATATGTCTGGAAGAAGGAATCAAAATGTATGAGCAATCAAAAACCAAATTATTACATTAGCTTAATCATATAAATAAATAATAAATAATATTCCCGGTCACAAACCACTCCAACAAATTGTAGGTAAATTCCTTCATCTTTTTTTGTCATGATTCAATAAAAAACATAAAAAGGATAAGAAGAAAATAATAATATTACTCTACGTTCAAATTAGGTCCATAATCTATAACTGGGCCAAATTCCTAAAACCTATAAACTTTTCATTTAATAACATCAAAAATGTTACAGGTGTCCATGGGCGCCAGTAGCCACTTACCTGCGGGTAAACTACAGGGTCATTGCTATGCCATAAAAAATACCTCCTAAGCACCACTTGGAACTGCATGCAATGCATGTAAATGCATAGAACATGCATGTATGTAAGATTAGGTCTGTGCTTAAATAAGCTGAAATATGAATTACATGTTTAGTTCTGACAATGCAATTATATGTAATCAACATTATTGTTAATCCAAAATGGCCACCGTAACAGATTAAATATTTTTCTTTACCGCAAATTAGAGATTCAGTTTACTGACCATAATTTCCCGGAAATTTCCTTACCGATCAAGGGTTAACGACTGTTACTTAGCGATATCCACAGGGAATTGCTTAACAAGTACTCGGAAATACAGAAACACCTAATGGGTAATTGGCATTAATTGTTACTCATCATAACAGCCCTCGGTGTTGCGCCGCTCATATTGTTTATAATACAAGGCAATTTGTAAGGTAGAACGTGTGTTCGATCGGGAGGTACCATCGCCACAACTATTTCTAGTGTGAAACAGTTCTTGCGTTTCGATGGAAGGGTGTGGTTGCAGACTCGCTTTTATATGAGGGATCTTAGTCCTCGGGCGTGCCAATTCATCTGTGCTTGACTTCAGATAATGTATGTTGTAAATTGCTTACACATTTCCATGGGCAAAACTTTCCACTTAACTTCAGGAAGACTGTATTCTCGTTTGCTAGATACATATAATAGGAAAAAAATAGTATGATACTCATTTTTAATTGCTTCGCTGTTTTCATACTAAAAGATATATTCGTAATACACGTTCGACCTAACGGTTATAGTTAGTATTTATGGCAGTAGCGTCTAACCTAATTCTGTGGCTGTGGTTAGAAATATAATTAAAACAGAAACTTGTAATGGAAACGAGAAATCTGCTACTGAGAAGTATTAAGCGGGTACAACTTTGAGTGGAATGCGACGGGCTAGTTAAGCGCTCAGTGAATAAAATAAGGGCTAATCGTCTGTCGGGAGCCAACTTGGCAGAGAAACTAAATCTAATACCTTAGCTTAATGCTAATGTTACTGGAGTTTCAATTTATATACATAGAGTTAGGTTCATGGTAAATAAGAGTGAGGTGATGAGTTGATTTAAGCTACTCATTCATATAGTTTGCTTGATCTGAGATTCAGTGATTATGTTGACCGGTGATGGTAAATGTACAGTACAGATGTACAGATGGTACACAGTGTGAATTTTTCAATTGGACTGAAATGAATAGAACAGTGATTATGGAAGGATCAAAACAAATATTACCGCGGACAACAGAAAAATAAAGATGATTAATTATATGCTTCTATATGCAATGGCCATGTTTTTTAAATGGAGATGTGATAGTTTTGAGTTCCAACATAAATGGCACATATTGTTAAATCTAGGTATTTTACAAGATGTAGGTACTTATAACATGCCATATTCACTAATTCTTATTAAACAAATCTCAGTTTCTTTCCGGAAAATATGTTTATTGAATATTGTGCTACTTTTAATATATATTATATGATTTACTTATAAATGCACCAAATATTAGATGCTTTTACGGATGAGTGTATGTTTGAATGATCTAAAATTCTGTAATACTGAACGGATTTGACTACAGGAAAATTGGTATATGAATAGATTATGGCTTTAGTTAATAGACTACTCCATTTGAATAAAGTTTCAAGTATAAACTAGGCTTTCATAAATACGACATACACATAATATTATACAGCGATAATTAACTGAAAATGGATAAACGAAGGTACTACAATAGGTAAATATATTAAAACATAAATTATAGGTACACACTTTTTTATAGTATGGAAGTAGCAAACAAGCATGCAGCCCACCTGATGGTAAGTGGTAACTGCCGCCCATGTACATCTGTAATCAACCCTAGGTAAGATCAAAGTCTCATCCAAGGTTAGCCACAGATGCATTACTACCCTTGAGAACTAAGATGGAATGCCTCGGAAAAGTATGTCTCCCTTACCACACCCTTCGGACCAGAACACAAGAGCGCCTAACTCTGCTGTTATTAAGCAGAAATAATACACTATGATAAGACTATTATAATTTTTATGCAGAAAAAAGCTTAATACACGTAGGGGCCTTTAATGGTGCCTGTCTAGGTTTTTAAAAGGTGATAGAACCCGTATAGTTTGGCTGGGAGTGTACCATCGCCCCCTTATTTCTGGCAACAAGTATTTCTGCGTTTCGATAGAAAGGTAATTCTTAATTACCTTTCT
>DWLI01002527.1:0-13075 GCA_018249915.1 Cecropterus dorantes dorantes
TGCGTATTAGAAAGTAATTATCACTGCTTTACGGTGAAGGAAAACATCGTGAGGAAACCTGCACACCTGAGAGTTCTTTAAAAAAAAAAAAAGAGTTCTCAAAGGTGTGTAAAGTCTACCAATTCGCACTTGTCCAGCGTGGTGGACTATGGCCTAAAACTCTCTCATTCTAAGAGAAGACCCGTGCCCAACAGTGGGACGATAATGGGTTGATGATGATGATGATGACTACAATGATATCTATTAAGTGGTCATCACTTAATTATTTAGGTACTATTTATTATTGGTCACAGACATAACCGCCTATGTTGACCTATTTGTCAACGGGTTTAAATGATGCCCCCATATTATTGCAGTGAATCATGATTCATTATAAACTCATGTAACAAATATAATATTGTATTAATACTACCTATAAACTCATAATAGGATGATATTCGCAGATAACGCTGGATATGTGTTGTTATGTTAATCTGTAGTATATTTATGAGTGCCTACACAGGAAGTTGGTAATTATGAAACACAATAAATTGTTTGGAAATTATGATAATTTACTCAAAATATGTTTGGAATAATTCTGATACTGGATCGAGAGTTACGTATTAACCATTAGATATTTAAGTTTTTTTTCACAAATAGATGCATTTCTGTACTAAACGAGTATCAAATGTGTATGCCATGCGACTGATGGCAAGTGGCCGTTGTCGCGAATGGACGTGCGAAAACAAAATAAATTATTGTTTACGTTTTTGCTCATACATTGCAACGTACACTTCACTTTTTTGTTTTCGTTTTCGGCCATACCTTGCAATGTACTTTAAAGTGATATACGAAAACATAAACAGTAATTGTTTTGAAGAAACAAGATAAACTCGTACTAAGGGTACCGATCCAAAGATGTTACACCACTTACGACGGTATTGCCGCCGGTTATTTTCCACCCCCTCGACCCCTAACTGCCTACTTCCAAAACATCAAAGTGCAAAATATTATTGCTGCGTTCCTACGAGAAACCACTTCGCAACGACTCGACTGTCGCCGCTCGCAGATTTAATCTTCCGGCGACGTTGCTCCATTTCATTAAAGAAATGCTGGAATTAAAATTCCCGTCGATGTCAATTTATTAAATCTCGCATCGGCATCTTACCTTTTAATGAGATTGTTTTCGAATTCAAGCGTCCGTCGTCCGATGCATTAGACTGGAAACATTGCGATGATCGCTGAAACCGTAATCATATCATAAACAGTAGGTATTTTAACGTTACAATGCATCCTCTTGTACTTGTCGATCAAAAACAAATGAAATAAAACTTCCTTTATACCATAGTGGAACTCCCACATGCCACACTCTTGACACCTCCCGCTTTAAATAGGCCATTTTCATTTAACCTCTAAATAAAGTGGCAAATAGGTACCTATCACAGAGTTCAATTTGTAGATATCAACTTGAACTACTGTTTCTACATCATTATGTAAAAAAATACATACATAATTGTGTATCTTTTTAAAATTTGATGAACTAATTGGCCTTCCAGTGATTAACGCATTCTAACACTTCAAGTTTTAGATATTAAAGTAGAGAAGACAGTTTTAAAGGGTAATAGGTATATAAACAGAATACGCCGTCAAAGCGACGCAGATAGCCTAACAAATGGAAGTTAACAAGCGAGCGAGCGAACGCTAGACGCGGCATTCACTCAAGTTAGGCATAGGCATCGATCTGAGATCGATTTATCAAAAAATCGATTTTTGGACATAAAATATTTTTTCGATGCACCTAATGCAATAAATTAGTTATTTGAAGTCATCTGAAATGTCAGAAAATCTACTTAAATATTTTTTTATGCAAATACTTGCCAATCCTACATCCTACTCAATCCTACTTAACGATGAACAGCATAATACTCAAATAAAAAAAAATCGTTTTTTTTAAGAACTCATCATATGCTTCGATAGTTTTACGTATCGTGTCTTCTATCCTCACATCGAGTCGATAGCGAAATCGGTGTTTTTCGGGAAGAGTCGCCATCCCTAGCTCAAGTGAGCCCGTGGCATCGGCCAAGAGGGCAAGGAAGGACGGCGCGGTCCTTCCTCCCGCGACGCGATCGTGCCGCGATAAGCCCCGCTGACGGATAGCGGCTCAGCCTCTGATGCGGATTAGCATATGTCCTGCACGACCATTCTCACCTACTCCGCTGTCGCTGGTGAATGGTGACACTTATCTTTCTGTCACCTATCCGTCTATTCGGTAGTTAGAGTAAGTTAGAGCTTTACCATTTATGTAAGTACCTGTTAGTTTATCTTGCGATTGCTTACAAATGTACTTTTTAGTTACAACGATTTCAAATTCTTTATATTTAGTTGCGATGTTTCTAAAAGAACGTACAAACAGTTCACAATAGTTATGCGACTTTTAATGGTTTATATGTAGTTAGTTGCGGCGTTTCATAAAATGGTAATTACTTATATCAATTAGGATTAATGACGCGAACTTCTCAAATGAATTGCCACTCAGAGCAGACGTGGACGAAGTAACACGTGTAAACAAAATAAACGAGCCGGCCGTATCTGGCGGGCCAGACGTACATAGAAACACACTCAGCGCTGGCCATCGGATGTGTATGATAAATGGACATCCAACGAACGCTCTAATTCTTCTCTTTACTGCACTCCTCGCGAGGGAGGACTTTGCCGGTGAAAATATGACAGTAATGGTAAAATGTGACGAGGTAAACACCGCTACGGAAGACATTTTAACAAATATAGCTTCTACTTTAAAGATCACATTATACTTTACTGCGTGTTATTTTGAATAAAGTTTCACCGTAGACGAATACAGAAAACGAACATCGGTTTATTATTCGAAGTGATGTAAGAACAATATTCTGTAATGTATAAGCAATGATTCCAGCCATTGCTACCAACGTATTTTATTCTAATTCAAGCCTTTGTTTACTGACGGGTACACGGCAGAAACGTCTTGGAAGATTTATTGAATTTTGATGTATAATAATGATAAATTTGCAGTCCCGGATCTTTTTCCCGGACGGATCCCGGACGCGGGGCAGCCACTAAAAAATGCCGCCTCCACCCACTTTTTTGTTACCATCATGATCATTTCAGCCGTCAGATGTCTACTAATTGGTCGATATTTGAACGAAAAAATACACAATCCCAATTGTTCAAGTTGCAAATTATGCATTCGTTTGCAAAGTTTGAATTTGCCGCCCGGGGCTTTGCTTGCCCCTCATCCCTCTAGATCCGGGACTGTAAATTTGTCAATATATTAAACAGGAGACACAATCTGCAACCAGCCCTCTATAAAATAAAAATTAAAGACTAATGAAGATGATATGTTGTTACCACACACTATGTAAAATATGTGCATTGTTTTATGTGTATTGTTTTAAATATTTTTCATTCATTCATTTATTTTCTCAATTTAATAATTTTCAGCTTAACTCGCACAAACACAACTACATACATACTAGCATAAAATGAAAGGGGATTACGATTAGTTTGAAGCAAAAGGATATTCTTTCGATCGTATCAATAACTTTGCTTTCCATGACCTAAAGGATACCGGAGACAGAGTAGCCACAAAGCGACGCGGCGAGCGCTGAGAATACGCAAACAGGTGTCGACTCCGAGGTTATATTTGCATATAAATAGAGTTCCTGCTTAACTGTAACACTGACGCGTCTCTTTCTCTCTTATTCGACGCCTGTTACGTTGGAAGAGCGCAAGGCGTTACGCCTCCTTGCGTGCTCACTACGCTAGCTACTCCAGGAGATTCTATTTATGAACGGTGATGTAACTTGACCATTGGGCTGGACGAATAACTGCAACCAAGGATACTTCTATTGTCTCAATAGTCGACTCGACGGAAGACAATCGATTGCGTCAATCGTCAATACCCTTTCATGATCGCACTAACGCAATACGACCACTTTCAAGTTCTTTTTTACTCACGTTGATAATAATCTTCAACCGGTACCATATACGTCGTTAAGGAGGATTCCTCGAGCCGTGTCGCCTAGTGCAACTTTTTCTCGTAGGGAAGTTATTACAATGCGCTACTGGAACCGGTCCGAGCAGAGTTCCCGGGGAGTACTGGCATTTTATCGTTCATCCTTCCTTTATTTCTCGTTCATGCTTAGAAAAAGTTGAACGCACGCTCCTATTAATATGTATGTAATAAACACAACTTGGAAACTGCGAGTTAAAAAAAAAAGTGTTTACAAATAAATACTTTACAGTCTCTAATTTTTTTGAGTATTATATAACGTTGGGCTATTATGTAATGTTCGGAGCGTGCCAGATGATTAGCGAGCGTTTGTTTATGACGCCAGTTCCGCACCTCTTCCGCTAGTCGTTTTTTTCATCGTTAGCCTATTACATCATAGGAACGCGGTCCAACTGAGTTGCGTGACCCGTCTGCGTAGGCGCAGGTGACATGCGAACTGTACATTTTTTCGACAGCGAACAAGAGAGCGACGCAACTAGTTCTGTTATCGGAGACCCCTGTTATTTGTGTTCCTTGTTTTTTTTCATGCCGAGCGTTTTCTATTTGTTCCGTCGGGCCCTTTTTTTGCTGGGTTGCACCGCCCGTCTTCGAAGGTTCGGAGCGTTTTTACTCGGGCAAGGGGGGATGCGACGGGTGGGGAGTCACGGCCCGTCCCCTCCCCCCGGGCCGGGCCGTCCTTGGCCCGAGCGTTCACCTTGGCGCGCTGCGCTGCCGCCGCACCACAGGTAACAAAGTTCCGCGAACAACGTGATTTCTATGGCTGTCCGCCGAAAGTGGATCCCGGAGTAGGTATCTCAGGGTCCGCTCGCCCGACGATAATGTTACCGGGAACCGTGTAATGGAACACTGCAGCCTAACAGCTCACCTTCGGGCTCCGACCCTCGTCTGAGTCGCCCGTGCACTTTTTATGTATCCTATGCGCTGGAGGCATTAGATTTATAGAACACGACAGCGCAGCACGGTAGCTCGGCGTCGTGGTGGTCCCGCCTCGCGGATTCTGTTCATCTCACTCGCCCCAATTACAAGAATTTAAATTTACAACTCCCGCATAGATTTTATTACCGTCGTTGTGTTGTGTTGTTATAATTAATGCGAATTAATTGTTGCTGCCAGTGTAACGATTGTTTTTGCAGTTGTTTAAGGTTTAGAAAAAGACTTCGCCTAATTACCGCTTAAGTGGATTTTCGTATAATAAAATAGATAGCAGGAATGAAGTTTTTGTTACACAAGCTTGATTTTTTTTGGTTTCTGGCGTAAGTTTACGTTAAACTACTGGTATGTTTTTTTTGTTTAGTGTTTGAAGTATAGTGGGACCTTCTTAAATCTTATCTGAACAAAAGTACATACTATTTGAAATTTATTATTTGTAGACCGTTTTGACGTTGACATAAGTTAATTTTAACACCATATAAGAAAGATAAATATAAATATAAAGATGATATGATGGGTGGAAACTCGGTATTTTGAAAGTCATCGTGTTAATATGAGTAATTGCAAGTACTAAAAAATATTCCAGTCTTGACAAAGAGCTGGTATTTCATTTTCAATTCTATTTTTACAGCGTTTTTACGGTCGGTACTTTGATTTACTGCTTCAAGGTATTTGTGGCTTCCAACAGAATATATCACTTGGGTTATAGGCGTTTTAGTGCTTTCAGTACCAGTCGACGCCTGCCCTAAGTTCGTTCACCTGCTCCGCTGTCATATCAATCTCTCGTTTGACTCATATTAACGATGGCCGAATGGGTTTACGCGAACTGGTGGTACACGAGTCGCGCGTAAGATGCAGACGATAACAGCGTTATGGATCATGGGCGGCCCGCACCGTGCAGTGCGAGTACCGGGGCCGCTGGCGTCCCAAAAGTCCGACAACCGTAATCTTATCGCATTAGAGACCGGACATAGGAAGGGCATTAAATTTGAACGATCGTCGTGAAACGGCGGGCAGAGCGAACGCGCCTGAAACCGGTCGGCCGTCCGTAAATAATGGATTAGAGGTAGTGCGGGGGGCGAGGCGGGGGGTGTGGCGCACGCACCGGCTGCGCGCGCGGGAGCGAGGGGAGGGGGCTGCGCGGCGCGGGGGGCCGGGGACGCGGGAGGGAGGGGGGGGGGTCGAGGGGACTGCGCCTCCCGTCAGCTGTTGCGCGCCCGGGACCGCGGCGCACTGCCGCCAATGCATCGGCGTTCATAGCGCACGCCGCCCGCCTCGCGAGTGCCTCCGCGACTCCGTGTGACAGTGACATAGTGTGTGCAGTGACGACACGCAGTGCTCAGCGACGGTGTGATCGATCGTGTGTGTGTGTGATGGCGAGGATGTGCAGTGCGCGACCAGCGAGCTGACCGCGGCGCCGGGCGATGCGAAGTAATGTTACGCCACCGACCGAGGTGATTATCCACGAAGCCTAAAACACCATGCATGTGTGGGAACCGGGGACGCCGATCCGGTGACGGTCCTTGTCCGATATGTCGGTTGCGTCTCGGGTAAGCAAAGCCAGTACGGTGCCTAGTACACCTACTACAGTGAATTTTTGGCGCTTTTTTTGGGATTAGTGCAAAAAACACCACGTCGTTCGTCGGGGCGCAAACGAAGTTTTTTTGTTACGTTACAACAATAAACGTCGCCCTCTAGCTTGGGGGAACCATTGTGTCGGATTTGGTGCAGAGTGTAGACAGACCCGTTTTTTATAAACCTTTGTAGTTTTTTGTTGTAAGTAGAAATTGTATAGTTAAGAAATTATACAAAAAGCTACCTGAAAATTACAAGTCCCACGGTAGGCTGGTGTAGTATGGATGTTACGTTTTAAACAGTTCGAAATACTTCGACGCTTCTGATTTTATATTCTTAAATTAATATTTTGAAAAATTGATACGAGTCACGCGATCCATTTTGTGATGTCGACCAGTTTTACGCACTCTCAAGATATTTGATTAATATTGAAAATCTTTATATTGATTGTAATTTTAATGAAATGCATTAAATTTTTAAAATAATCCACGATATTATCTTTGTGACACTTATCTCGATTTTACCGGAATTCGTATATTTTACTAGTTATAAAAAATATACCGAATATGTTACAAAAAATAAACGCTATGCTGTTCATATGTATAAAAATATTTTAGTAAAATCCTAGAGAACTTTTAACGTACAGTAATACAATGACTGTTTAATACTAGAATATATGAGTAGGTAAATTAGCAAAATGTAAAATATTGCGTCAAAATACTACGAGGAAATACGGTAAACTTCACAGAATAGGTATTTGTAACGTAGGAACTAGTAGGAAGTGGAGTGCCGCTTTCGTAACGAATGAATTGGATCTAATTAATAACTAGCTCGCGCTCGTTTCCTATCATTAATTGTTGCTGAAATGCCTATAGTAGCGTCTATTCCTGTCTTCTATGTGAACTTTTAACTTATAAAGTTAACGTATGCCAAAGTCACAAAACTTAGTCCGGTGTCAAGTAGATATTATTCAATACCATGACAAAGTCACAAAACTTAGTCCGGTGTCAAGTAGATATTGTTCAATACTATCGAGGTTGTTTAGTTTTTGTCTGATCGGATTGAAAATTTTATTACGATTAGTACGATTTCGTATCATATGTATCCATTGAAGGTATACGAGTACATAGTCGCCTCAGTGCACTTTTAGCGACTTGTAATTTGATTCCTCTCTTGTAACCACAAGCAAAATGCAATACATTTTGCTTCCAAATACAAGTCAATGTTGTTTTGTAATTTTGACTTCAAGCTCTTTTCAAACTGGTAAATCTCCCCGTGTACAATTTGACATAAAACTTTACTCTCATTTAACTCACTG
Organism: Cecropterus dorantes dorantes; assembly: GCA_018249915.1. Taxonomy (NCBI): domain Eukaryota; kingdom Metazoa; phylum Arthropoda; class Insecta; order Lepidoptera; family Hesperiidae; genus Cecropterus; species Cecropterus dorantes. Next base: position 7,851 of record DWLI01002527.1, read on the forward strand.
TCTCTAGCGTCTCACTTAGCTTTTGTTTTTAATAGCAATACTTGTGTGATGCTATCGAAAATTCCAGTAAAGGAGTTTTAAATAGCTCAAAACGCGGTATAAGTTTTGTGTCAAAAGAAGTAATTTAACATCAATTTTAGTTTTATTTCTAGTTTCTAGCTATATGTTAACATTTTTACCAGTAATCATTAAATTCGTATTAAGAATAGACTATCCATTGAATACCGATATTGATTTCTTGTTTCAAGTAAAAGTGTAATTTATTCTTCAAGTAACACTTCAATACTTTTGACGTTGATTATTTATGCTTCAAAGAAAATTGAATAGAGAAACTGCAACTTACTTATCTAACTTACTATAAAAGTTGTTTTTCCTTAATTTAGTACCTATGTAGTTTGTATCATAAAGGTCTTCGTGGCAGGCAGGTGTTGCCGGCACCTTGTGTTCAGTCTTCCGGTTTTGTTCACAGAATAATTTATCCGCAAGTTATCATTATTCATCTAACTCTAATATGGTGGCACTGCCAAGTATTATAAGTGCCATTGTTCATAGTGTTCTAAGGTAAAACTCGTCAGCACCGGCAAGGAAGTCATTTGAATTCTTGATGGATTCCTAAGGACGTGTTTATTATAATTATTATCATTATTTTCAATGTTATAACGGGCCTATAATATAAGTAATAATGGTCATACTTAATGTCAAATCAAGTTTACTCTAATCATTCCATAATATGATAATTTGCGACAACTGTTATCGGAAAGATTAATTTAGCGTAACATACCGTAGATAAAATAGATTTCATTGATTGTAAAATATCGGAATCTAATTTATTAATATTACATGTGTAAATAAATCAAGTACATCAGTAATACCGTTAGAGTAGACTCACTATATTCGTCATGGGTATTTATGTCATATTATATCTTTATTAGCAGTAATATGACGCATTGTCAGTAATTGTTTCCAACAGTTGATTGGTATTTCATTGTAACGTTTGTTATTCACATTTCCCATTGACGTTCGCTTATTATCAGCACCACGTGTAAGTAAAATAGTCCTGTTCTCAGTCCTTATATCTTCAACAAGTTGTAAATCATCTAAAACAGGTTAAGAAAATTCAAACAAGTTTGTTTGCGTTGGAATTTGTTCCAGGAAATCCCTGTCTCTCGGACGCTTAGCCTCTCCTAGCGAGCCGTTTAAGCTACCGGTTCACTGTGACGGTTCAACGCTTTGAATTATTTCTTTTGAGAACTAAACCGGTTTATTTATCTTCTTATCTTCTCGCCAGTTGTCTCTATCAGTAGTTTTTTCGTTAAAAAAGTGTATGTACGTTGAACTTGAGATTTTATTGCGAATACTTGTTGTGGATTCTCGTTTCTTTCTCATTTCACGTTTTAAATCTTCTTTGTTCTTGTATTCAGAAATATTCGTTTGGTGCGAAACGAAACTATCACGAGAGATTATCTGATTGTTTTGATAAGTGTTTCTGCTCTTTCGTACTTAAGTTCTATTTTTTATTGGCCATGAATTACGACGATTCTCACTTAGCTCGATGACATCCTGACGGCTGTGTGATCTTCAATCACCTCGGGCATAGGCAAGTTTTTGTCATAGTTTTTTGTATTCGATCCGACCGTACCTTTTTTGTTTCAAAATGATAGCTATCAAGTTAAGCTTTATGGTGCACCCTCATTTAAACTGCATTTTTATTTACCTCATGTGTTTCTTCAAAGCGTTAGCCTTCGTTGTTTTATTTATAGCGCCTTTTACTTCAGTTTTGTGTTTAAAGATCTGAAATACTTTGCGTTTTATTATTACGATTTACTACAATACATAGATTACTACGTCTTCCTTTTAAACAACTATTGTACATATAAAGAGTACACTACTTCCACTCTTTCTATACTTTTCTTAAGTCAGTATTGTGGAACATTAATGACTTAAGTTGTAATTTACTTTAGTCGTTAACTTTCCACAGTTTACGGTAAAGTTTTGTTTGTTTAGTGTTGAAATATTTAAATTTAGTCAACGAATATACCTACTTGGATATTTATAAGGACCCTTATAGATGCGTATCGATTAAATTTAATGTGTCGACTGTTGTAATTAAGTTTTATCTTTACATATTCATTTGATCTGCATAATTCTTTCGTGAGACACCTCAAAATAAGGATTAGACGGGTGGCAGGACTCGTTTTCAATTAACCGGCCACCCGTCACTGGTTGCAGCAGCGATGCATCAAGTAATGCGATTTAAAAGCAATCTCGCCGCCTCACGCTCAATTTCCGCGCCAAATGTCGGCGATCCGACGATTTCGTAACGTCTGTATCTAGTGCTAGATCAACAAGACTTGTTTTATTTAATTCTGTACTAAATTTGTTTTGTTGATCGATCATGTTGTCCGTGTTCTGTTCTGTTCGAAGGTAACCGGACTGTTTGATTTCTAATTTTTTTCTACTTAATCCATTTTGTTTTCTACGGTATCCTTGCTTCTTTGATTTTTATCGCATTTATTTTTAACTATGTGTAGAGCTACAATTGTTTTGTCAAATTGTGCATTTACTTCTTCTGTTTTAGACAAACTATTATCATTATATCTATTATTATTCTACTGTTGGGCACCGGTCTCAGAATTAGAAAAATAAGGCGATTATCCGTCACGCTCATGAATATGTCGGAAATGTATTTTGAATACTTTATTATTGTTACTAACCTAAAATTCGAAGATTTTCAATAAAATATTTAACTTTTAGGCTTTTGTATGGAAACATTTCAATCTACAGATAAGCTAAGTGCTAGTCGTAGTATTTTACAAGTTCATTATCATATGCATGTGTTTTTCTGTCATCTTATAAAGCAGCGGTTGGCAACCCGTGACCCGCGACGATTTCCTAGATTTTTTTTTTCATCATAAATATTTTTGAACGTTGTATTTCGCCGTAAAGTTTCAGTGACTCCTTCCAACGCGGCTACTGAATGAGACTCGCTGTTACATGAGGTAGCTACCTACTATGTAGCCTGCGTTGGCAATTGATTTCTGACAGCTGCTCTAAAGAAACATTCTACTGTCTACCGACCTTTGCTTCAACTTACTATGTATATAACATTATTATCTACATTATTGGCCTTCACTTATTACTTTAAAATCCAGAATTTCGATTTTGATCGGCAAAGCATCATGCAAGAATGGATTTGACAGGATGTTTTTTTTTTTTCATTTCCTTTTATCAGCATTATATTTTCTCCGAAGTTGGCACCCCTGCTACGTAGTGAAATGAATGGCAAACAAATGTATTCGTTAATCCGGAATGCAGATAACAATGGGCGACGGAATCAATACACTCCGTAAGGTTGGGATCTCGAACCGGCTTAACCGGCATATCGAGACCGCAATTTGTCGGAAAAAAGTTGACCGTTTTATCTAGTGCTATTAATTGTTTTTTTTTTTTTTTTTATTAATCTTACACAAATATATCGAAGATTTATTGTAAAATATATTTGTGTGGTACAATTAGGTAAACTGAACTTTTGCAAAGTATAATTATCCTAACCTGCTAAGTTAGATCTATGGCTTAGCTGCAGTATGTGTTATGCGTAGTGCTGGCGGGGTTGAGGGTTTGTAAATTTCTGGGCGTCACTGTAAAACAGCACCGTGTTTCACAGATCTTTGCGTAACCATAAATTGATGTGTACATACTTATATGTATATTTTTAGGCATGTTTTTCTTTACTTAATTGTATTTATTTATCTGTTAGCGTAGTTCTGCATGTTTGTTTGTCATTTATCTAAAACAATAACGCTTCCATAGCTAGACACTTACAATTTTGTTGTTCCACTCGCATACAAAGATATAATTCTTTCGTTATGAAGTTCACGGGGTCTGACCCAGTGCGATAATTCGCGGGTTGCTAGGTTACACGTGTCGCCATTTTGGCGAATATTATGAAGTTACATCCATATATACATTATGGATGTAACTTCATCATTTATGTATGTACATTTCAATAAGCCGTTTAAATTACTATTTACGCTTTGATACCAAATACAGTATAATACATACTTGAGTACCTACTACAGTAGTAAGTATCCAAAATGCAGTTGTGTCTATCAAGAAAATACTAGAGATGTGTCATAGTTAATAATAACGCTAATAACGTTTTTAACGATGTACCAGACTAATATTTTGACGCCGTATTGATGAATAAATAAGTCTACTTTGAAAACTACAAAAGTAATAAAAGTAAGTGAAATCATCAACAATCCATTACTGCCCCACTTCAAGGCACGCGACTAGCCTGAGGATAGCAAAGGTTTTGGCCTTAGTCCGTCAAGTTGGCTCAGTGTGGATTGATATAGTTATTTAATGCAGCTACTAGACCTATTTTTTAAAGACCTCAGGCGTACAAGTTTTCTTCTATGTTTTCCAATACCTTTCATTGTAAAAACATCGAAAAAAGAGAAAAAAGAGTTTGGAACCTCAACCTCAACGCGATAGGCCAATTCACACCACTAAGCACAATTACAGCAAAACGCGAGTAATGTTTGTTTTTAAAATGATATCGTGAAACATTGAAAAGTCGTAGATATCTAGGCTTCGAACCCTAGACCCCCACGCGATTGGTCGATTCACATAGCAAGGCGCAATCACAGTCAAACGCGAGTATTGTTTGCTATTGATATGATAACACGAGCACATTTTATAACACGAGTGTAAAGGAGATAACGATGTAGGTAAATCACAAAACAATCGCGCCGTTGTGAAAGTTACCTTGACCTTAATATATCGGTCGCGCAAGTTCATTCACTTCAGATACACGATACATAACAATAATACAAGACCAACTCGACTCAGTTTTATATTTTATTTCAGTTGAAGTTGTCTCGCGCGATGTAGGAATTCGCGAATCGACTTCGACGAATCGACGGGTTTCGTTGTAACTCTGCAGCGTTGCTGTTTTGATATGATGGGTTGTGAGAAGGTGCTTCAATTGACGTTGCCACACTCATAGACTACACTAGAATTTTCTCCTGTATCGTCGGTACCATGGACACACAAGACGATTACACAAGCACCGGACTAGACCCACACGGCCAATATGCCTGTCTGGCCGGGGATCGACCCCGGAACCCATTGCGTGTCAACCAGTACGGTGATCGCTCCGCCATGTGGGTCATTAACGCTGATACAACCTTCCCACTCCTTAGATGTAGCAACGCAACTCG
>DWLI01002528.1:0-13072 GCA_018249915.1 Cecropterus dorantes dorantes
GGAATATTAAAAATATTTAATTTCTTAGTATTTTGAAGAAGGTAGAACCCTTTATGGTTCGACTCCGGAAACAACACCGCCACACCTATTTCTGCCTAATAACAGCAGCATTATGTGCTGTTCTGTTCTGGTCTGAAGGGTGTGGTAAGGAAGACATACTTTTCCAAGGCATTCCATCTTAGTCCTTAGGGGTAGCGACTCATCTGTGGCTAACCTTAGGTGGCACTTTGATCTTACCTAGGGTTGATTACAAATGTCCATGGCCGGCAGTAGCCACTTACCATCAGATGGGCTGCATGCTCGATTGCTACTTCCATACATAGAATATATATATATGTTCGAATCATCCATATTATTATATTGTTATCTTCAATAGTAGTTTCATTATACTTCGTACCTCATTACCGAAACCAGATAACAATATTTGAAAATTCGTTAGTTGAAGATGTTCCTAGGAAATCTAATTAAAAATCTAGCGAGGGAAAGTCAATAGTTCACGTTATCTGCGCCCGAGCATCGGCCATTACGGAGCGACACAGACTGCGGTCAAAGGTAACAGTGTGTGGACATAAGCGGAGCGGGTAGCGGGGCGGGAAGCTGAAAGTTTTTGAAATCATAACAATAATCATTATTAAAACGATTTCTGTCACTACTTGAAATATGCAGTAAGAGCATTTAAGACTTAACTGAATTTGGCCAAAAATTTACTAAATGCAAAAGGCTACTTCATGTAACAAGTACCTCGTATATTACTTACAAAGAAGAGCTATTTTAAACTTTAACTTTAATTTATATATTACTCGTTTACTAAATAAGTTGTTATTAAAAAAAGTTATTATATGTTATGTTTGCATACGCCATTATTTTTAATATAACGGCTTAAATTTAATCCACTAAAAAAATTCTACATTCGTATTTGTATAAGTATTATAATTTCTTATCTAGTGTCTATTCAGTGGCGTGAAAAAATGTGCATGTTATCTAATGCATGCATGCTATTCAATGACGTGAAATATACGTGCATGTTATATGTGTTATCTAATTAAAAGTAGATAAACCACATTTTTAACTTATAATACTTACGACATCATATATCTCTTCACGAGATCCAACACATAAATCTACCCAAAGGTCAGATCCTTCCGAATAATACACAACGAACTAAGCGTAACGTTGGAACTGGATATTAATCTTATCGCTCCGCTCGTCAGTATGTGCGGCACACCTTGAGTTAACCAACCTTTAAGGGAAACGTTTGTACCCCACGACACGATTTACGACCACGACCTGGGACATCGCAATCAGTTGGGTTAATGATTATGTAACATACAAGTGTAAAGTTTATACTTGGCGTTAAATTTTGTCTTTTAATAAACTTCTAATAATTACGTTCTGAGGTGTTGTTTAAGTGTATTTATCGGTACATGTGTTTAAAGCACCTACGGAATATTCTTGTATGCTGTTATGAGTGTAGAAAGCAAACAATAATTAATGTATAAATGTAAAGACTTATTAAAAGCAATAACATCACGATGTAATCAATGGGAACATTGATTACATACAATATACATATTTAATAACAGCATTTCATCAGGTATTATTCAGACAGTTAATCGTGATACCACCGATATGCCAGAAAATATTAACAATTGATTCGATTATTAAAGGTCTTTACGATTAAATCTATGCGATACGACACGTGAATCGTGGGGTCTAAAGACTAACCCTTAACTGCATTAAGATAACACCTTACTTATGGCTTTACTTATGTGTAGCAGTAATTGTAACGGCCGGTAGAGCCTTCGTGGGCGCATAAACTTTTTAGTTAATGTGCATTAGCTTAGATATTGAACAAGTAATTGACATAGTTTGTGACAAAGTTAGAATTGGTTATCTGTGGGTAAGTTTTACGCGTTCTCGAATTTAGATTAGGTGCTGGTTATTTTAACATCGAGTGTTACTTTGAATAGAAATGCCTCTCGTGGAATGAACTCTTATTTTTTTCGTTTATTTTTTTTACTTTGTGTTTATTTCATCCGTTTGTTCGACGGGGCTAGTAGGGTTTAGTAAATCTATACAATATTTTTAATTCCGTGAAGTTAATAAAAAGAACCGTTTAATTAATATAATTGGATAAAAGGACACTATTGGTCCAACTAGATTTGATACGCTCTCCAGCATAATATTTTTCTCAGTAAGAAGTTAGCTAAGCTGGAACTTGTGAGGGGTAGTAACGCATCTTTAGTATAGAATTAAATACATATAATAAAAGTATATGCATAACCAAGAATTGAAATGAAACTCTTGTACGACCCGCGTGACGGAGCGGTCACAATACCAGTCTGACACACAGTGAGTTCCGGGTTCGATTCCCTGCCCGACAGACACCTGAATGATTTTTAGATTCTGTTCTGGATCTGAGTTTTATGTTTTTCTTTGTTGTGTCCATGGTACTCACGACACAGGAAACAAATTCTAGTGTGGGCTATCAGTGTTGAAGCTGTTTTATTCTTTGTGTATCATATAGATAAATTGTTTGTCCATATGATTCATCCTAACATGTACTTAAAATGGACCACAACATCAAAGCGATCAACACAAGACTATAACCGACAATAGCCAGAAAACACTTATACATTTTTAAACGGTTCAAAATCTAAAATCCTCTTCGCTCCATTACCACGTGATAAGCTTCAATAAATTTATCACCGCACCTTACACCGAGGACACTAAATCTCGACAATCTATAAAAGTACGGTGTGACACCGCTGTGTCCGATGACCCTTATAATAAAAAATGACCACCATAAGCTCGGGCCTTACGAAATCTCTATACAGCTTATTTCATAAGCGGTAGCGGTTTTTCCATTTTGGCATCACAAATATTTTATTATTTTTGTAAATTAGTTCGAAATACCACAATATTACGATATATTTAAATATTTTCTGTTAAACTTACAGCTTAAATGCATTAGGTTTTGATAAACATGTTACATCATATAAGATTATGAAGAAGGTGTTAGATTATGTTATACAAAACACATATAAAGCCTCCCTGAAGAATTTTGCTATCAAAAAAATTGGTTAAACACTCATACCTATGTGGACATATCATCCTATGGCACTTTTAATAAAACTGGTATGAAAAATATAAAAAAAATCTTATTTTATACACATACTCATATTTAGATGGAAGAAACTTTTAGTATTTTAATAATAAGCTTATGCCTTGTACTACAGCCTAGATGGTATTTTATCGACTCGTGCCCGCCACAGATAAAAAAGTAAATAAATATAAAGCGAGAGGCATGAGGGAGCTGAATTAATTAACAGAATTTTGATGTCGGCCGCCAACGGGACGTTTCACTGACATACGACAAATTCTTTTAATGTCTATGGAGCGCTTTATGCGCGTGTGAGACAGGAAAAACATATTGCAGTGATTATTTCCAAGTAATTGTATGTTATCAGTAGATTTATGTATATACTTATTAAAACGTTTCGTTATGTTAATCAAAGTCGATTGGCATCGTGTTTCATATTAATGTTTGTAATACATAATTTATTCATTTTATGTGCTATCAGATAAGCAAATAGCCTTATACATGGTGCAATTAATCATATAATCAGTCAAGAGCTCAAGAATTTCATACAACTGTTAAATCAAAAACCATCTCAGACGAAATATTATATATACTTATTGGTATTCACTTTGAATTATATTAATCGCTTTATTTATAACGTGTTAAATTCATCACGATTTCTAGCTCATTATCATATAACTCTGTTATTAACGATGAACGTAAAAACAAAAATAAAAACATATGTATATTAACTTTAACATTTTAGATGAAAATATAATATATAAGCCCGGACAGACGTTGTCTTAATAAAAAATAAATGGTGACAACAGAGCCATCTATCCTATCTATGAAGCTAAAACCAACTACACAGAAACAAAATTAAAATAGGTTTAATGATTTGCCAGATTAACCGACCGATTTCCCGAACTAGCTGACACGTGATTTTATGTTTGATACAATCGCAGTAGCACACGAGCATACAGTCCACCTGATGGTCAGTGGTCACTGCGGTCATAGACATTTAAAACCAATTCCATATTGAAAGAGGGTTCCTAAATTCAATTATAGATGTATTGTCACTCAGGACTAAGATGGTTGCCAATATTAGATTAGCCGGTACACCATATGGAAATTTCGTTCATGCTATAAATAGGTGTGACAATGGTACATGCCCAGTCAAGACATACTGGTTCTACCACCTTGCAAACCACCGCCTTGATTCATATTTATTAAGTTATTATAAATATTAATTATATTTCTCGCATGTTTCTTGCATAATGCGGTCCCCGCCCACGCATGTCTTTATTGTCAAATCAGATGCTTGCGCGGCGCATTCATTATGTTTATGACTATTTATACTGTTCGACATATTGTAAAACTCGAGTTTTGGGCAGCCATGACGCGTTTGTCAACTAAAATAATAAATATTCCGCCTTATGGGAGAGATAGAGTTTCAGTGGAGCTTACTCTATCAACGGTTAATACCGTATATTAATTATATCATAAAATAAATTAAAAATTTGATTTGTTGTTGACTCTTCTTTGTGTATTTATATGATATCAACGACAAAAGAAACTTCTAGTGTATGGGTATAAGCGCTGTCAGAATTTAAATGTTATCTTTATTAGGTATTTAACAAAATTATCATTAAATTAGGGCAGGTAATTCTAACATAGGACTATGAGCTGAATATTTACAACAACGATAAATATAAAAAACAAATAAGAACTTTGTTTATTTATGTTTAACGTTATTTATTTGTTTTGTTTTCTCGACTATGACTATAATCCAACAACAGAACATATTCATTTTTATATCGATTTTTAGATCGGAAACCTCTTTCGTACTCATACTTCGAAAATTTCATCAAGACCTCATGGTTTCGGAACGCGTACATACATACAAACATTGATTACTAATAATATATATTTATCATATTGTTTCTCAAAGGACCTGCGCAATGGAATCCTATATCTATTCCATCTGAGACCTACAAAGAGTTGCAACAACACTTGTTTATGGCGCTATGTGGAAATTTATTTCATTTTAATGCGTCATCATTAAATGATACACCATAAATCCCTTGCATTATATTTTATAACCGTGTTGACACGCTTACGACACTTATTATTTATTTTATGTTAGGTTCGTATGGTTGTGTTACATCTGTGAAATTGGGACATTTTAAGATTACTATAAGATGGCACTTAAGTTATAATTGGATATTTTCTATATTATATTTAATCTTATCTACTATCATATATATTATATATATTTATTATACATATGTTATATTTTATACATATGTTACTTTGCTATTTCGAAATACTTTTCAATTTAGTTGTCATCTGCTATCCATAATATTATTGGTGTTTGACGACGATATTACAAAATTTTGATACATCGTACAGTGGATACCTTAACTCTGCGTCTCCCATGTGCCACGGCGTTGTTTGCATGCGCAAAGCGGTGGGCAAAGGATTCTTAGAAAACCAACAACGGTGACAAAAATAATATCACCTTTCCACCCTACGGTATTCTTATCTCGGCTGACCCTTAGCCTCACAATGAAAACCCGGTGAAGCTGAAAACATCAATACCATAACAGTCAATAGCAAGTTCACAATTGAAAATAGCAAGGAATTTTTAAGATGCTACGTGAATAACTGAGTGAATATACGCCACAAGCATAACATTTGTTAATTATAATAATTTAACGTAATAAACATGTAATAGTATAATGAAACAATATAAAAGATACAACTAACAGCACTGTTTAATAAGTGTATTTTATTTTATATTATTTTTGGGACAATATTTCATTAATTTTAGTATTTTTTTACGCTAAGATAATTTTTCGAGAAGTGACATACAAGTTTATTGCATTTTATGAAAAAAATTAACAGTTAAAATTAGACTCTCTAAGAGTCAAAATAGCTCATTATCTTTTCTATTGCGAATATATAGCATTCTATTAAGAACCGCAAATCAGAACTGCAAACATATTTTCAATTGAAATACCCAGTTAATAAGGTCAGATACTTAATCACTAACCTACTCATCAGTGCGGCATAAATTTCTAAATCCCGCGATTAGTTGCCCGATAAATCTGTCTCGAGTCAGTGGTATTCCTCATACATCCACATTTCCTAAAGATACATATCAGTCACGCAGAAAATCCATAAATCGTTACATATTACGATGCCGATTCAAGGAAACGTACCGTGACATCATTGTAACAACTTAGTTGTGAAACAAGGATAACAGATACTCATCTTCGAGTGGCTGTCTTGCTTCCGCATCTTAATTAGCATGGATTAGTAGTAATACTACAGGCGATGAATTTTCCTGTTTGATATATATTTTTTTATTAACTGATACTTGACACCTTCAAGTAACAGTAAATAAAAAAAAATAGTAGAGCTCTTTGTGTTTTACCTCTGTACCACGGCTACTCCTATGCCTACATAATAGTACTAGATAAGCACTGTATTATGGTTCACACATATTATTATACATTCCAAATTTTCTGTTTTCGATCTCAGGTAGGAGTTTAATCTTACTTTGTTTATTACCGTGGGTGGCAGTGGCCACTTACTATCAAATAGATTGAATGTTCGTTTCTCGTAGTAATAGGAGAATCAAGAGTATCACTTTTTACAGGGCTAGTTTTTACAGGGCTTGGTACCTATTTAGATATCAATTCTTTTGTAGGCTAAGTAGACAGTAATGAACTTGGCTTTTTTCACATTTATGTTTTTTTTATGGGATACATATATACTTACATACACACATTCGAAAAATATTACCCTCGTTCTGACACAGTCGGTTAAAAAGAAAGTAATCGGATGAGCTTATGTCCGAGAGACCACTAGGCTTTAATCGCATCGCTTCACTTTCCTCTTTCCCGCTGTTCGTGGACAGTACGACAAGTGCTATAATACAATGTTTACAACCAAGTACATTTAATTCGCAACTCTATAAAATTTGCAAAGAAGGCGTCAGTCACGACTCTATTAAATATGCGTCTCTATTTTATTTTTACTCTCTGATTTATTGACTGGCATCCTTCGTGATAACTTGACGAATTTATTACCGTTGAATAAAAATAGTAGCTTGTTTAATTGGTCGAGAGTAATAAAAGTATTGCATATACAACTAATAAACACGTATTAGTTGTTTGAGATACTAACTCTTATTAGTTTTAAAAATTAGGTCAGTACTATAAAAATAAAATTGAAACTTTGAAATTTGTTAGTTGTTAATGAATTCTTATTATTATTGTCTTTACGCAATAAGTTTAGTACAAAATCATTGGTTTACGGTGTTATTTCACAAATACATATACTGATAGCAAAAAATCGAACCACGGATTTACTGACATCCAAAGGAAAATATAGATAATCAGAAATTATATGATTATTATTATATTAATATTATTTTTATATATATTTTTGAAGAAGCAAACGAACATGTAGTAGACATGATAAGTGGTCACTGCTGGCCGTAGATATCTATAACCAATTCAATAAAGGAGTAGAACATATGTTCTACCCAAAATCGATCACATATGTACTCCTGAAGACTAAGATGATTGTCTCATAATAATAATAATAATCTTTATTTAGTCATTTTTTGGGTTACAATAGTTTAGATTACATAAGATTAACAGGGCGCCAAAAATTGAATATGCCGCTTAGGGCTTTAAAAAGTATGGCAATCACATATTCGTACTTAACAATTTTATTAGTCTTAAAAGTTATATTACATTACTAAATAGACAGTTTTAGCGAATTGGTATATTTATTTGTATATTTTATAGGTTTATATTTTCAAATCATCATATATAAGTTAGTCGGATTAACTGTTTATTTAAACTAATTTTGATGTTTATGAAACTTGGATAGTCATTCGTACGAGTACATACTCGTATATTACATATATTAGATTAAATATTCAAAATATGAAATTTTTAATATTACAGCATTTGCCAGTATTATTATATCGTCTTAATCAAAATTAGAGTGACTCAAAAATAGTCCGTCATTAGAGAAAAACAAATTGTTCTATTATTACGTTGACATAAGCGGTTTTAGATACTAATACCAGAAACTTTTGAACTCACTGAAATAAATGTTATAGTTTACATAAATTTGTATGCATGTCTGACCCAAGCGTAAATAACCTCTTAAGAAACTAGTACTGCGAGATCAACATTGTAAAAGTATAAAAAATAACACGTAAACGTGATTTGCATAGATCAGCAGGTCGAGGCGTAGGCGCCACGGGTCAAGAGATGGTATGGTGGTATCTATTGTTCTATCACAAACTAATAACGAACAAACGATAAACATGAGAGACTGTTAATTCAAACGGCAAAATATTCCGATTCAAAATTGGTACAATTGCCTTTTCTACAGTAGAAATGGTAACCTTGTTTTGTTTCGATGTGTGTTTGTTTTTGCCACGTACATGCCATAAGTGATCCTCGTACCGAGGTATACTTGGAGCGCAATAACGCAGGGCCCGTTAAAACCAGGGTAAAAGTTTTCTCCTTCAAAACCGGTGATGCATTACCCTTGGCCACTGAATTCGCCATACGTAGTAAAATTCAAAGGCTATAATGCTCGTGACGCCGCAGAGATTATAAAGATAAAATGAACCATTACATCTATTACTCTTATTTTTTTTTTAATTCCCAGTTCCTATGCTGTTCCTAAGTGATATACAGACACTTTGACATGCGACATATATTAATATGTAGATGATGTTCTAATAGATAAATCTTATTTTATACATGTGAAAAAAAAAACATTATTTCCTTAGAAATATTTTTTCGGAGCGACAATACAATAACATTTGTCGCTTTATTTCGTTACTCGCTCCATCGCGGAATAGAACAGTTACTTTATGATACCTCAATTGCATAATACTCACGACGATGGTATTATGATTATATTTTAGTTCACAATTTTATATGAAATTGTGTACATTTTTCTATGTCATATCATAACATAAATCAAAATATAAGTAAACCTTGTATTAGAGAAAAATATATGTAGTGTTTATAGAATTATAAATGTTTATTTAAATTAGACCAATTTTTAACCATGTCATGCGTGTGCAAGGACTTTGGGAGCAAGGTCCAACGTGTTTAATAAAACATCTGCATTATTATATCGTAATTATAATTTATTAAAGACATCTATTATTATAGCTGCTTTGGCGTTTTCATTGCTAAAGGTCGTGTCTTTGAAAGCCCTCAACAACATATTGCATTTGTTTTGGTTTTCAGATTTTCTCCGAACAGTCGCATTAGGGACTTGTGAGCTTAGTTAATTAGTAATACCATGGGGTGTAAGATAGGCCTCTTCCCTTTCACCTTTTTTGATGGTATGTGGTCATTAACACACATCGACATCAGTAAGTAACTTCATGGGATACATGGATTCAATCTGAAGTCAATCACAGGTACATTGCCTCATAAAAGAGAGCCGGCAATCAGACCCTTCCAGCCAAACGCAAAAACTACTTAAAATTGGAAATAGATCTAAATAGATCTAAATTCGTTCTGCCTACTTGTAAATTGTAATCATTATAATAAATCTTGCACATGGTCAATATACTAAAACTATTGCATTTCATCGTAACAAATAGAAAAAATGTACTTAAGAAATGAAAGCTTATAATTACAAACAATTTTAAAATATTCATAAATCAACAAGCGTCCCACCCATGTTTCGCACGGTTCAATTAAATTTGAAAAACGTATCTTAAACATTTAGCAATTAACGTTAATTCCAACAGCGTATGAAAAAAGCCGTCACATAGTTTAGAAAAAGAAGACGATGCAACAGGCAGGCAGACAGACACTTTTTAATACAATGTATATATTAAAAAATGAGGTTACTGCCTATTTTACTACTGTCAGAGTTTTAGTGGAATTAATTCTTAATTACGTTTAATGATTACGAAACAATTTTAATCAACGACAATATTAACCTTTTTATTACAATCTCAAACAAACATTTGCATAAAAAGATCATTAAAATACGAAACAAAGCGTTTCATAAATAATTTAGTATTGTCCTAACGTTAATAGTTAAATAAAAATACCTATTAAACTATTTGTATTTAAATTAATTCATTTCATTTTTATAGTGGTATAAATTATTCTATTCTATGTCACCTGCTTATTTTCCTATTAAATTGGTTTATATTAATTCTTTAATTAAATTTAAAGTCAATAATATGTTTATTATTATTCTTAGTTTCCTTAACTTTAATTGTTTACCGTAATACAACAATGGAGTAAAGAATTGGTTACATTAAACCACATCATATGCCATTTATTTTTACATTATAAAAATAGTAATCAAAAAACATTTTAAATAAACTAAATATGTGGTCACGAATAGTGACAAGAAAGCGGAATCAAAAAGCCAGGTGTCTATAAAATATTTCACACTATTAACCGCACTTGTTACAGTCTACTTACTCTACAAATTTCGTATCCACGATTGAAATGACAAACAACTCGAGCTCTACATAGAGCACACCAAGCAACACTCGACATACTTGACTTGGAAGTGCATTTCGTTTTTAGTGCAATAGTATTTGCTGATAAACTCTTGACCTATGTTTCTGTTATGTAACATTGCCTTTACATTTGATGCGCCATTATTTTACGTGTCCGTATTTTTGTAATATATATTATTGTACATATTAATCAAGACTGTCAAATAAAAATCATTTCTATCCCACTGCTGGGTACGAGCCTCTTCTCTGTAAAAGAGCTAAGAGATATTAAATTAGTCTACTTCGCTGAAAAAATCCAGATAGGTATTCACAATCTCCTAAAAACCTTGTAAGAGTGTAAAGCACGTGATATTTAAATTCTACATACATACGCGCAGAATTTTAAAACATGAGAGATTCACGCGTGGGATTCAAACCTTAGACCCACGGATTGACCGAAAGATGAATTAATTGCGTCAAAATGGTTACATAAACGTGTTATCTTTCTAGCTTTCATTTGATACCCATATTGTAAAGATAAAATAAATAAAAATCATCTCATCTTTACATCCTTTATTTTTGTTTGCAGCCACCATATTTAAAAATTATAAAGTCTATGTCACTTTTACAACTGAAACGATTCTAATGATATGTCATGCGTTACAATCAATCAAGCCGTTGTGGTTTAGTTTGGGTTGTAGTGTGTCAAAGAAAAACGTATGTACATACGCTTGAAGAACATTACCCGCATCCTTACGCCTTGAGATAACAATAAATGTTTCTACACTCATAGCGCGGCACTAGGATTTTCTCCTGTGTCGCGGGTACCATGGACACACAGAGACGAATACACAAACACCCAGACCCAGAACATAAATCTAAATTCATCATTCAGATGTCTGTCTGGCTGGGGATCGAACCCGGAACCCACTGCGCGTCAGACCGGTATGGTGACCGCTCCGTCACGCGGGTCGTCACATGTCCCCATAGGCCTATAAAAATAAACATATTTCATTTAATTCCATACTAACATGCAGACAATCTGGATCGTATGAACGTTTGCTACTTCTATACTATAAGAATAAAATATCTAGTATGAAATGCCCTTATCTGCCATTATGTTACAAATGGTTCCTCTCGTGAGAAGTGAGTGACCGTGGCACTTGCTGGTCATTATCGATCGTGAACTATTGTTAGTGAAGTGTTTAACCTTCTTGTTCGAAGATATAGTGCTATTAGACGCAGGTGTTACGGTGAATCACGCTGAATAAAATTTATTTGATTTTTGATTACAAATTTTATTATGCCAATTGGCTTCGTGGTCTTTCACGTTTCGGTTTGCATGCTTTCTGCCACAAATGAGCAAGATGTCGAATGAGCTTCCTCTAAAGATAAAATTCTCCTAAAACCTTATATAATAGCGCTTCCTTGTGCTCCATCTTGAAGTACAATTATATGGATGTCTATAAGAAAAATACAAAATGAGCTCTCCTTTAAATCTCAGGATACACTGTGACTCCTCTGGCGTTACAAATGTTAGGTTTATCTATCTATCTATCTACAGATATTATTATGGTGTTACAAATGTTAAGTATATCTATAAAAATGTAGTTTATTTCATTTGTGTTTATTTTCACGCAAACAATATGCAGATAATCTCAAAATGAATATTTGTTCGATCGTAAGTCCGTCAAAAATTATGTCAATGATTTATGCTCACATAATCTTTTAAAATTAATAAATTATAATTTTGAAGTTACTAATACTTACTAAATTATAATTCGCGAATAGTAATACACTTATTACATTTTCTTGATAACACAGGACTTTAAAAAATATATGTCTTTTTATTTATTGGTTCGATTGGAATAAAGTTAGTCAAAATTTGTTTTTAAATTTCTATTTTCAATTTTAATAGTTGTGTTCAGAATACATTAGTATTTCTATACTATTTTAAATGTCTACAATTAAGGTGTTAAATGGTCTTTAAACGATGACTACTCATGTATAAATGGTCTATAAAATAACGGACAACATATAATTATATATAATCATATGTTATTTATAAGTCATTTTGTTATTTATTGAGAAATAAATTGTACATTAATGTAGCGTTTTAAAGATTTACAATGTGAATGAAAATATTGTTTTAATACATAAACATCACATGAAAAATCATTCTGACGAATGTCTGTTTATCTGTCGATAAACAGCGTAAAAGAGCGGTCACGATAGCAGTCTGTCACGAGTTCTGGATTCGATCCCCGGCTAGACAGATACCTTAAAGATGAATTTGAATATGTAAATGATTAATTTAGGATTGGGTGTTAGTATGTTATTATTTTTGTGTTTTATGACATACTCACGACCCAAGAGAAAATTGGTAAGAAGAAAGAAAGAAAAAAGAAAAAAGAAATAAAAGCAAGAAATAAAAAACGAAAAAAAAAAGAAAGTATTATTATTCCCATCTG